>JAHESG010000086.1:0-25005 GCA_019049465.1 Dryas iulia moderata | reverse complement strand
AGAGAAGATGTCATTAGTTGGAGATCCTGTAAGTGACATTAAAAATTTGACAAGCTTAAAAAAAATGTTTTGATGTTTTCTTTTTAATTTAAATTTACATATAATATAAATAAGGGGAATATACAGTAAATGCCAACAATATTTCTGAAGCCATCACTGTGCTTTGGGACTGTGCTTGACTTTATACCCAATGTATCAGTTTCCACTCGGTGGAATGATTATATCCAAATTATTTTCCTTTAGCCGCTCTGGTGAAAATAATAAGCATGGCATGGAGTTCCGCCAGTTAACGCAAAATGTCTCGAATTCGGATGAAATGTGAAGAACGAAGTTCTTTCACATTAACTTGTCTACCTTACTATGCGAGAAAAGGCGTGAAATTGAGAGATTTTTTTTTTGTAGGAGGACAGTGAGGAAATGAGACAAATATGGATGGAGTCAGCTCTGGAGCGGGTGATGTGCGCGTCCGACGCGTGCCTCACCGCGCTCTACATCATGACGTCGCCGAGCATGCCCAAGCGCATCTTCCTAGAAGACGTCATCGACAGGATTATCATGTTCATTAAGTTTCAGCTGAACAACACTATATACTGTGTATATGATCCTGTATACAGTATTCAGAGCACTTCGAAAAAGAAAGGCAACATATTTTTTCGATCTTTATACTAAATGTGTCATATTTCAATACTTATTTTAAGGTGTTATGCGGGGATAAGAAAATTATTTAGAAACATAAAAAATTGATCGAAGCAGAATTTTAAAAGACCCGCCTCTTAAAATTCTTCCAAACGCTCTAGCCAATCAACGTAGTTTTTATCGAGCAGCGTCGAAATACACTTCATACTACTTAAAACTTTCTATTCTACAAACAAATAATTACCGGACGTCGTAAAATTCTATCAGAAGTGCAAATTTGTATGGATAATATTTCAAATAAGAATTCTGTCTAAATTCCAACTAGCATCTATTGCAGTAAATTTTAACGACATTATCATAAACCTTAGCGACGCGTTCGTAGTCTCTTACTTAAATCACGAACATTCTTTAAATGTATAACTTAAATCGTTGTATCTTTTTTCATGAATCCATTGAAATAAAATAAACACTAAATGTTAAGGAAAGTTTACCAAGGTACATTACTCCAATTGCTTTTAAAATTAGTCACGCTATTTCAGAGATTAGCAGGCACAAACGCAGAGAAACACAGAAAAAAATGAAATGTAAATTAAGTTTTATTACATCATCGTTTGTATATATTCAATGTACAGACAGCGATTAGTTACATTTTTATTATATTTATAGCGGCAGCATTGCCGCGTGTACTACACAACTGTTTCGTTGTATTGCAACGCTCGGGGGTGGATTTTTAAAAATAAAGTAGCCTATGTTTAAGCTTGGATTATCGACTATATTTATGCCAAAATTCATTACAATCGGTCGAGGGGCTTAGATTTTTCATATAAACTTTCATCCCCTATTTCAACCCTTTAAAGGCTGTTTTTTATAAAAATAAGTAGCCTATGTTTGACCCAGTAACTTTTACTACTTTCATTCTAAATTTCATTTTCACTTTCAAATCGGATTGATAGATTAGCCGTGAAAATGTGACAGACAAACAGGCAGACATTACCATTTATAATATAAGTATGGATGAGTTTTTAAATATCATATAAAATATCCAATCGTAAATAAAGGAATTGTGAGAGTAGACTGTACTTAATTATTCAAATCATGCGCAAAGTGAATGTACAAGAATACAATTTAAATTCTAAAACTGTTTTATGACGTGATACCGTCGCGAGGCTCAAAGAAACTACAGTTTCCTCTTCTTATATAAAAGTAAAATGTTTTTGACTGAAGAATTTGTCTATACAATTAAATTATTATTGTTTCTTTATATGGCATCTTTTTTATACTTCTTCATATGTTTACCTTTTCCAAATAAAATAATTCAGTCTATATAATATATGTCTCTGATATTATTTTACAAATAGGCCTAGATGCAACCGTACTTATATACGTAGTAAACGTGTCGTAACTTTTATTTTTTATGGCAAGAGGTACAACCGAGGAGGTTTTTAAATGAATTTCTTGTCATTTCTAATAGAATATTACAATAAGAGATCAACTTCTAATGGTATAATTTCAATACATTTCAATATGTCTTAAATCTTTATAAAATATATTTCTATGTATTATTTTCAAATCTACATTAGTTATTTTAGATAATTAAATTATATATGCATTATAAAGTCAATAGAGTTAATTCACTTTAATATACCCATTGGGATTATTTTTTATTTTCAAGAGTATATTTTTTCAATTCTAATCTTTCGTAATATTTTTGTTAATTACTTTTCTATGGATTTCGTATCATACGTATGTTATGTGACTTATGTAATAATTTGTAAGATCAAAATTTCAGCGAAATGTATTATGTATATTTAAACAGTTAATTTTCTTAGCCTATTAAAATAAATTTTCGTTCAAATATAATATATCCATTTTTCACTCGAAATTCAGACATGTGTTGAGTGTCAGAATACAATCGCGCTTTGTCTTAAGTGCCAGGGCGAAGGAATGAAAATTGTAACTTAAATATAATCATTCCCTCGAGAGGGGGTCGAACCCACAACCAATCCTGTTTACAGTTAGACACTGTCTCATTGCGCCACGATAGTATCTATGATGGTAGCTTTAGTAGAAGTAGCGTTAAGTCTGTACAGATCATCCATTTTAAAAATGAGTTTAATTTCAAAGACGATTTTGAATACTCATTATTATATCATTCTACTTTTTTATATAAAATATTTTTTCTGATCGTTTAATGAGTGACCAATGACAAGCTCGTGTATTATTATGTGTCATGTAAACACCAAATATGCTTGTACTTGTAGGACAGTGGTCACACGTTCAGTTTTAGAGTAAACAATCTATCAAAACTCCAATGTCAATCAAAAAAATATTCGAAATGAGTTACATTTAGGCCAGTCGTGGTGCAGGAGCTCAAACTGTGACTGTAAACTGGGATTAAAATATGTCATATTTTAATTTCTTCGCTCTGGTGTCGAGGCAAAGCGCGGTGTTGACATCCGTCACAAAACACGAAGTGCCTTCAGAATTCGGCAGAAAATGGATTGCAATTAATCTTAATACTAGGTTCCCTCTACATAGGTACCCTGCTACAACCTGCTTATAAAAAAAAGTTTGGAAATGAAAATATTTTTAAACGTATATTTTTGGTATTAAAAATATATTTTTAGAAATCCCGACGTTTCGAACACTTTACAGTAGTCCGTGGTCACAGGTATACTGATGTCTACCGAATACCGAAAATATACGCGAGTAATCCAGTTAAAATTAATTTCATTTCAAAAATGCGTAAAAATCGCGAAAACAAAATATCTTTGAAAAAAAGAATTAGAAAACGTATAAAAATTTAATCACAGCGGGTCTTGAACCCGCGCCTCCGGAAAACCGTCCCGGCCGATCGTTCGGTCATAGCTGAAAGTCGAAAGTCTTATACGATTTATTACATCTTATTTTTATTAGCAAAATTTGTATATGTTTTTATATGTCTTTATCAATCTTCCTAAGTGTGGAATAACACTTTAGCCCTCTGCAGTCCATATTTACTTTGAATGTGTAATGTCTCAAATACGGCGACAACGGAGTACAAAGGGTAAACATGTTTAAAAGCACAAAAAATGTTGTTATAAAAAAATATGTTATTTGCACACAGTCGACGGTCGCAAGCGTCGCGGCGGCGGCGCCAGCCACGCGAGCAAGCGCGGCGGCGGCGGCGGCTCCACGCGCGCCGTCCGCGAGCTGTACACGCACGCGCACGAGAGCGTCACGCTGCTCGCCGAGCTGTTCGCGGCGCACCACCTCACCGACACCACGGTGCTGCACGCCTCCACTGTGGGCGTGTCGCCCTTCTTTGTTGAGAATATTAGTGAGCTGCAGCTGTCGGCTTTGAAGCTTGTTACTACGGTTTGTTGGTTTTTTTTGGGTTAAGATAAATTTGACTGATTTTTTGAACTATTTCACATTGCGTTTGAAATGTTGTAATATAAAAAAAAATGTTTATTTGGTGTATTTCGTAATGTCTTCGTTACGCGTGGAATACGGCGAAAGAGCAGTTTGTAAACACCGCTTATTTTGAATATTATTTTCTGAACTTAACAACAAGAAGAAAAGTTTAAATAATTTGATAATAAGTAATAATCATTGAAATATTGACTTGTTCAAATTGTGTATATTGATTTCAAATAGTATAAGCAGGAACATAAGCCAGTTAGCGCTTAGAATTTCAAGGCAGATAATGACAATTTTGACGATTTACCAACTGTGCTGCTCTTCCGCGTTATTGCACGCGCGACATAAATGATAATTAAAGTTCATTTTTTTGTTACAGATTTTTACAAAATATGATCAACATCGACGGCTTTTATTAGAAGATATTTTAGCATCAATAGCTAGGATTCCGAGTTCCAAACATAACTTACGCTCATTTCAGTTAAGCTCAGACCAACACATTCAAATGCTGACAGCGCTTGTACTTCAATTAGTACAGTGTGTCGTCACACTGCCTGAAACTTTATGTAAATCACAAGATAAGGAGAAGAAAGATAAGGAGAAAGAACATGTTGAATCTGAGAGCAAAAAGGTAAAATATAGTAAAACTTTTTATATTACTAATGAGAAACTAAATTAAAACTAGGAAAAAAGATTTTATAATTATACATTGTCTTGCAATATATTCATTTTATACTAATGTTTTTTTTCAACTTGTTGCTTTTTATCTCATAACTAGGTAGTAAGATAGAACCTAGTGTCAAAACACTTTGTTCTGCACTTTTATTGTATGTTGAGTGGAATTGCAAGATTCTTGATCGTGCTTTGTTTTAAATACCTAAATATCAATTGGACATCGAACCCATTACCAATCGAGAGTCAAACAATGTCTCACTACGCCATGTTGCCCTCTTATACTAAATAATATTAAAATACATTTTTCAGCACGTAGATAAGGATCTTATGATAATATCGAAATATGAAGCGGCGATAAGTGTGGGCGGAACATTTCTAACGTCATTCCTGAACAAGTGTCGGAGTAGATCCGAAGAGGTCGACTTCAGACCCCTGTTTGAGAACTTTGTACATGACTTGCTTACTACTGTTAATAAACCAGAGTGGCCTGCTACTGAATTACTATTAAGTTTACTTGGAACAATGTTGGTAAGAATTTTATTGTTTTCTTAAAATTATGAAAATCAATATGACAGTAGTAAAATTTTTAAAGTCAATTGACTAGTTCAATCTAGTCAAATTTCCAATATCTAACAAAAAAAATATATCTTATATTAAAGACAAGTCAAGTCAAGTTAAATAAAACTATTTTAACCATATAAATTGCATGTGTAAAAATCATGAATAAAAACATCTTATGAGATAAGTATTTTTTTCCTAAAATGGACAATATTCTTAATGCAAATTAATTTAGCTTATTATTCAATAGAACAAAATTTAAAGGATTAAAATGTGTGATAGTACATAATATGATTTGACTTACTTACTGCTGGGTAGAGGACAATAATAGCTCTATCATTGTATTAAATAATAACAAGTTATATTATTACTGAATAGAGTCTGTCGATTTTGTGGCTGGCTTCCTTCACCAAAATTAGCTTCCGAGCCAGCGGTAGGATACGTTCATTCGATTGAAAAGCGCTAAGTCAATATCAATTTTTAATTTAATTTAATCTTAACATAGTATAAAGCAAAGTCGCTTCCTGCGTCTGTCTCTATGCTTAGATCTTCAAAACTACGAAATGAATTTTGATGCGGTTTCTTTTAGAGAAACACTGATAATTTTAGAGGTTTCTAATGTGACGTCGGCGCGGTGGCGCGTGCCTATAGTGAAATAGTTGCGTAGTTCACGCAGACAAAGCCGCGAGCGGGCCGCTAGTGTGTTATACCATGAACGGTATGATAATAACAATTAACGTGCACAGGTGAAGTACATGTCGGACAAGACGATGGAGATGTCGGTGCGCGTCGCGTCGCTAGAGTACCTCGGGCTGGTGGCGTCGCGGCTGCGGCGCGACAGCGTCACGTCGCGCGCCAAGCTCGCCACCATGGACGCCGTCGTGCGCGACATACGCGCCGAGGAGGAGAAGGACGGCTGCCAGCAACAGGTGAATACATACTTTTATTATATTTTAAAGTGTTGTTCATGAAAAATACATTTTTACGAATGTCACGTACACAAACGGAAAATAAATTTATGATAAATGCCACAGATAATATTTTTCTTACCTATCTTGTATATCTTCCATGTAAAGACAGTGAAGTCTTTCTTATGAAAGAACGTTGTTTGTCCTTCTTTCACGTGACAACGAAGCGATTTTATATTATATTTTTATTTTATTGAATAAATTAGGAGGGTTTTAAGTGATGTAACCTGCTTTTACCGCGGTAAAATGCCTCATTTCCATGGTATCCATAGCGATATGCACATGAATCACTTTACTAGAAGTAAGCTTATTTCTATTATTTATTTTATATAATATGAATGTGTAGAATGACGTAACTTATTCTTAATTCTTATTGATATAGATTTCATTGTATATGATCCTTGCAATTTTGTACGTAAATAAAATATTTTTTTTAGATCGAAGCCTTATAAAAACAGTTACAGTTAATGTTAAAAATTTTATGAGGAAAAAATAAACACTGAAAAACTAATATAAATTAATCTGTCAGTATGCACATATAGTGAGTAAAATGAAAATACAATATCGAATAATTTGTATAAAAATATTTTTTAATTATGTTGAAAATTCTTTACATTATGCAGGTTTTAAAGAACTTTTTATCACATCATTTACTCTTGATCTCAGACATAATAATCCTTTTTTGAAAAATACGGCTATATTTTATTATTTTTAACTATATTGGTTTGTAATAAATGAAAAATTATTAACGTTACTTAAATATTCTTAGCTTCGATTAATTCAAAATATTCTACCTGTAACTGCTATAATTCCTGTTATTTTTACAGTCGCTTACGTCAGGACTAGATGAAGATGAGGAAAGGACAGAATTTCTTCAAAGAGTTTTACTCGACTATCTAGCCATCAATGGACAGAAAGATCAAGCGTGGAATTGTGCTAGGCACTTCTATATTACACAATGGTACCGAGATATGGTAGTGCAGCCGAAAAATTCTTCACCAACAAAAAGGCCGAAGCATAAATCTAAGAAAAAGCACAAAGAAGAAAGCAGCGAGGAGGAGTCCGACGCCGATGACGATAGCGACAGTGGTATCAAGGAGTCGAAGAAGCAAATATCAAGCGCTATCATGTCCGCCGAAAAGTTTAAAACAATGGAACGACGGAAGGGTTTTTTTCTCGAAAAAATTAGGCCATTCCGGTACCAAGGTGGGACACAAGTGCAAGTGATGCAGTCCTACATAGACTATAGCGGGGCGGAGTTAATATCACAGTATTTAGCCTCTAAGAGATCGTTTTCTCAGAGCTTCGATAGGTATCTAAGGAAAATTTTAGTTATTTTATGTGAAAACACGATAGCGATACGTACTAAAGCGATGAAATGTTTGACGATGATCGTGGAGGCGGACCCCGCGGTGCTGGCTCGGCCCGACATGCAGATAGGCGTCAACCGCTCCTTCCTCGACCAGTCCACGGCCGTGCGCGAGGCCGCCGTCGACCTCGTCGGCAAGTTCGTGCTCAGCCGCCCTGATCTCATTGACAAGTATTATGGAATGCTCTCGAATAGGATATTGGTTAGTTTACATTCATTCTTCACATTGTCTGAATTTATCACTATTGATTTTGTTATATATTTCATGGCTTATTTTTTTAGGACACGGGCGTTTCAGTTAGAAAACGTGTGATAAAAATTCTGAAAGATATTTGTATAGAATGTCCCGAGTTTCCCAAGATCCCTGAAATTTGTGTGAAAATGATAAGAAGGGTGAATGATGAGGAGGGCATTAGGAAGTTAGTTATGGAAGTGTTTCAAAATATGTGGTTCAGCCCCTGCCCTAACTCTACGAGGCACGGCACGTTAGACATTACGGCGGCGACGGCGGACCCTCTAACAAGAAAAGTCCTCAACATCACAGATGTCGTTGTATCGTCCAGGGATATGGGTCTTGAGTGGTTCCAACAATTGTTGATGAGTGTGAGTTACTACTTCTGTATATAATCTGTTTGTTTGTGGAAATGTAGATATTTATTTTTCAAAATTGTTTACTTTATATTTTCAGTTATTTAAACCGAAAGAAGACAAAGACGATTCTACCAAAATTATATATCAACCACCCAAATCTTTATTGGTAGCTTGCCAACAAATTGTTGACTGCCTTATTGAACACTTATTACAGTTGGAAGAAACCAATACAGATGGTAAAACTTACTATTTTATGATGTAGTTATATAATCTGTATAGTTAGTTACATTAAATATTTATATTTTATTTTTATTTTCAGGGACTGGTTCATCGCAGCGAATTTTAGCGTGTCTGTCGACTTTACACTTATTTGCAAAAATTCGTCCACAGCTATTAGTAAATCACGCTTTAACGCTGCAGCCTTATTTAAGTTTAAAATGTCAGGTAAGGAAATATGGACGAGAGAACCATCTTTATTAACTCTTTTACTTAACCAACAATATTTTTATTTGCAATTTTTAAAACAAATTACGATATTGTATCTTATATAAGTCTCTTTCCTAGAATTGACTAATATTATACTTAATTTACATTACATAGAATCAATACGAGCAACAAATCATGTCGACGGTGGCATCTACACTAGAGCTGGTGGTGCCCCTGATGGAGCACCCCAGCGAGGTGTTCCTGGCGCAGCTAGAGGAGGACGCCGTGAAGCTGATCCTGCAGCGCGGGCAGCTCGTCATAGCCGCCTGTATCGCGCTCCTAGCCTCCATTGTCAACAGCCTCACGCACAACTATAAGCTTATTAGAGATGTCTTTAATAAGTATCACGGTTAGTATAATTGGTGTATTTTCATTTTAACCGTGAAAGATCAGAAGGTGGAAGTATTTTGGATGGTGTATAGGTGAATTAAATGTTCAATTCTATGTTCTCTGCGGTCAACCTTTGATTTGGCCTTATCAGTATGTGACTGGGCATTTCATAAAAAAAAATCATTGATAACAAATTTTAGTTCGCAATATACACAAAAAAATCATATAATTTTATCTCAAATATTAAATTTTGGAGTTCTAATTTTTAACTTTAAACTATTTTATATATGCTTTTTGTTTTGTTTCTGACACTGCGTAATGGGTAATGGAACCTAATGTTGTCATTTTACTTAACGACATTAATTTACAATTATTCTCCAAAGTAGGGACTAAACTTGCGAACCACTATGGCGTCTTGATTAAATCACCTATAGCAAATTTACAACCGTAGTTTTAATAATTATAATTTAATTTGGCAGGGGTGCTCCTCCAGTGGAAGCATAGCTGGCAGCGCAACCCCGAAATGACGCGGGCGCTGCACACGCGCCCGCACTTCCGCAGAGCATTGTTTATTGTTGGCCTGCTCTTGAGATACTTTGATTTTACGGACAGCACCGTCATTGAAGGTTTAGCGGTATGTATAGTTATTGATTCGCTTCTTGCTGTTTTTGTTGTTGTTGCTGAAATAAAAAGTTGTTATAAGGATTTTTATAAAATAATAGCAACTTAGATAGTCATAAAGAACCTAGTGACGAGTTAGTTAACGTGAAGTGAAACAAGTAACCTTCCAACTCCGGAAAAAGTAGAGACTTTTCGCCCAAAATCGAGACTTTGCGCGTTGAGTCAGGGAATTTAACACTGCGCTGTCTTAGGTGGCACACCGAAAAAAATGTTTCATAATCATTCCCCCGTGTGGTAATTGAACCCGAAGCTAATGCGTTTGTAGTCAGGCGTTGTCCCTCTACGCCACGACAGCCTGTTTATCTTTATAAAATATTTTTACGTTAATTATGCTTTATAGATTATATGTACGACTAGTTTTTGACACACATTTTTTTCCTTTCAGTCTGATATCAAAGAACAAGTATTTGCCACGTTAATGTACTTCGTGGCTTTAGAGGATGAAGACTTCGTATCGCACACATTAAAAGCTCTAGGTTCGGTTTGCGTGAGACACTACGAGTTCATGTTGCGGCCAGAACTGAAGGAGTTTTACCATCAGCTGTTGACGTCAGAGTTAGCGCCTGTTGAGATGAAGGCAGATGTGCTTAGAAATATTGAGATGTACTTACAAGAAGAGGAACAAAGAATGATTAGACAAGATAAGGAATGTAAGTACTGTATATTTTTTATTTGTAACTAGCGATCTGCCCCGCTCTCGATCCGCCATCTAAGCTCCTTTGGGACTCTCTGAACTTTCTGTTGTCATAATGAATCATATCAATAATCAATCATAATAAAATATAGCCTATAGCACTCGTGAATAGTGTAGCTTTGTAATTGTGAAAGAATTTTCATAATCGGTTCAGTATTTTCTAAATTTAGCCCTTACAAACAATACAAACATTACCTCTTTATTGTATTAGTATACATGTGTTAAAAGTGCTGTGAATCTTTCATTACTGGCTATATGACTTACCGACATATGTTGTCTACTAAAACTACTAGGCATAAAAAACTTAAATTTAGCATGCTTAGTAATGGCTTATGTAATACTTAGATATGCTATGTTATGTAACTAAATGTAAAGGAGCACTAAGAGAGGAGTTCCCATATTTCTAGGTGGGGGAAAGTTGAGTTGCTCATTTCTAATCGAAATTACTAGACATATAAATACGACTTATTATAACCATTTAGTTAACTTTACGAAATGTTTATAATCTGTTCCATTTATATCTCTAGTTGTTTCGATTTAATGTGTGCATATTTTTACGTTCCCCCAAAATTAGGAGAATTTGAGATATATCACTATAAAATCATTGAATATATTTTTTATAATCAACAGGGTCAAAGCGGTCCAAACATGAGAATCTAAAAGAGATGGGTGACGTATCTTCTGGCATGGCGTCCACCGTGATTCAGTTGTACCTAAAAGAAATCCTCGGTGCGTTTTTACATGCCAGCACAGTAGTGCGCTCCAGTGCTATGAAGGTGGTGCAGCTGGTTCTGGCGCAGGGTTTGGTGCACCCAGTACAGGTAAAATCTTTTTTGCGGCTTTATGCTTATATATTTTCCTGAATAGTAGTTAGAGAGAACCCAGTATCAAGAAACTCCGTAGAACGTAGAAAGTAGGGAACTTTCCGCCCGAAATTGAGACGTTGTGTGTTAAATTGCGGAACTTAACGCCGCAGTTTGTCTTAGGTACCAGAGCGGTGCAATGAAAATAATATATAATTACACCTCAGAGTGGGAATGAACTCCCATTCATCGCAGTCACAGTAAAACACTGTCACTACAACCTCTAAAAACTAATATTTCAATTTCAATAATTGATTCAATTAAAGCACTAATTGTACATTACAATAAATTTCACTTGTAAGTTGCGTTTTTAAATTTTAAGCCACGTAATAGGTTTTGATGTAATTCTTCATGTTATTCAATATCAATAGAGTAAATTTTAGATTGGATGAAAATTATGTCATAGTTCAAAATTCTCATATTATTTATCAAAAAAAAACAAAATACCAAAACTTATTTTTTGCTTCCAGATCGTCCCATACTTAATATCTATGAGTACTGATATAGAAGTAACAGTTTCTCATACAGCGGATAAAAATCTTCAAGAAATTGATAAGAAATATCCAGGGTTTATCCATATGAAGGCGCAACTTGGCATAAAGTTATCATACCAGTTACAAAAAATTTTACAACGTAGTAGGAAAGGCGTTATAAGAGGGTTTAGGTATGTTTTATGATTACAAACTTATTTTTTTTTAAATGTTCTTTAAAAAAATATTATCATATCACATATTTTTTTTATAAATAATAACTCAATATTTTCATTTTGACTACTAAACAATTTTATTAGAATGGATTAAGTATAATAAATAATAATTTTGGTATTCCAAAATACATTTTTAGAAAACTCGTCGTTTTTCGTTTATATTCGATTATATTTAAAAAAATACAAACTTAATCCGGCTACAACAGTTCAATTTCAAGATTTTTGTTATCTAAATATTTTTTTATATTATAAATTAATGTTTAAAAATCAAGTTTCATTCAAAAGTCTTATAGAAATATTTAACAAATTTCAATTATTTATACAAATAAACTAATAATAATCAATCCATTTTAGGAAAAAAGATCAAGATGACTTACCATCTGCGCTAAATGGTTTTTTATATTCACTGCTGCGTAACACGCGGCCTCAGCGACGAGCGTTAGTTCTATCGTTGCTTAAGCAATTTGATGATGTTTCTGTAAGTGTAATGTATTATTGTGCTACTTTTATATATATATTAATTAATTTAGTTTACAGTTGTATATTATAAGTAATATAAATATATCATAACTAACTGTACCCTGTCTTCGTCCCCGCGGAATTTACAGCAGTTATAACTGTAAAATGAAAGGAGCCTACATACTAGAAATTTTGCACAATTTACAATATATCTATATATATTGTAGCCTCTGTTTTATTCAAATTTTTTGTAAAGTTTCATCAAAATTCATTTAGTAGTTTTTACGTGAAAGAGTTAACAAACATCCTTGCAACTTTATAATTAAGTACATTAAATTTTACTTTATTAATTTCCCTCTCTAATATCTTTTTTTCTTTTTTTCCCTCTCTAATATCTTTATTTCTTTGCAGACCGCTCCATTGGATCAAATGTTGTACCTGGCTGATAATTTAAGCTATTTTCCATATCAAGTTCAAGATGAACCTCTTTTTATAATACACCATATTGATATTATTATTTCTACGTCGGGATCAAATTTATTACAGCTTTTTCGTGAGGTAAATATTAAATAGTGATAATACAAGAATATTATGTATAAGTGAGTATATGCTGTATAGCTGATAGGTACGGATGGGCTATAGATGGCTACATAACTTGCTTTAAGGGCCATCACAATTTAACAGCACAGCTATTTTAAACTTCATACATTGTAATATTCTAATCATATTCAAAGAAAAAAATTACGTACATGTACGGAAATTTTAATAATTTCCTTTGAATAATGCTGTGTAGGATTCATCGATGCAATGGAATATTGTATTTATTTTATATAAAATTGGATGTGCTCGCGAATTCACCTGCGGGGAGCTTAACAAAAATGCTATTGTAAGCTATTCTAAAATAAAAATAGCCTAACCTACATGGCTCTTTATCACATAAACTATCTGCCAGTGAAAGTTACGTCAAAAGCCGTAATAAATAGATAGACAGACAAATTTGTAAAAACATTTAACATTACAAACAGACACTCCCACTATATTTATTGCATTAACATATTCCATAATCCATTAGGGCTTAATAAAAACGGGCAGCGAGGAGAAGGAGCCGCTGGATGAGGAGGAGGACGAGGAGGAGGCGGAGGCGCTGGTGGCGCGTCTGCCGGCGACCACGCGCGCCCTCCGCGACGCCATGCGCCAGGCGCGCGGCTGTCTGCTGCTGTTGGTGCTGAAGCAGCACCTGAAACAGCTTTATGGGTTTACTGATGCGTTAGTATACAGTTACTATTATAAATTCGTTAGATTTTTTATATTTTTTATTTAGGTGCTCGGTTTGTACTCGTTTCGGTACTAAAATTGAATACTTATATGTATAAATAAAGACGTCATCGTGGTGCAGTTGGACGGTCACAGATTGAACCCGATGATTGTGGGTTCGATTTCCACATAGAGAAATGATAATATTTTCTCTGCTCTGACACCTAAGATTTTATCTTGATGTTGCAAGAACAATATGGTTATAATAATATATGTGGGATTTAATCATAAACTTGAACTTTATCATGCAATTTATATTCTCTATTAGTATTGGCTGTGCTTTAAACCTTTCACATTTATGATACATAATTCACATGAGTGTTACTCGTCAAGGATTCCGACAAAAAAGAACATGAATATATATTTATTAATTTTACTTTTGTAATCAAAATTATTAGTAAGGTGAAATTTACAAATAAAAAAAATCATTATATACGAAGACGATTATAAATAAGAAGTAAGTAAATGTATATGTTGACTATATTATACAGGAAGATAAACCAGTACTCGCCGTCGGAGAGCGTGAAGGTGTACGAGAAGGCGGTGTCGCGGAGGCACGCGCCGCAGTTCGACCCCAAGGCGACCATCGCGCAGCTGCACGACTCCGACGACGAGCTCGAGCTCGACGAGCGTGGAAGACGGCGTCTCGTTGACGATTACCTCGAGGTAATGACTGAACATTTGGAGGGATATTTTTTCAGTTTTACGCTTTTTCTGCATAGGGGGTAGTAAGAGAGGACCTAGTGTTAAGACACTTCGCCCTCCACTTTCTGCCTGAAAATCAAGACATTGCGTGTTGAGTGGCAGAACTCAACGACGCGCTTTGTCGCTATGGTACGAAAGCGAAGAAATGAAAATTTATATAATCTTTCCCTCGATTGGAAATCGAACTCACCCATCAACCATCATGTTAGTACTCCGGTGCAGTCTCTATCAAGAGAAAAATTATATTTTAACCTTTATTAATATATCTTTTTTTTAATGTTTTATATACACTTTTTATACTTTGCACAGATTCTTATGTTAGACCCAGTAAACGGGATAGGCGGAGTCTATGTAGTGTTAAAAGTCTAAATTTAGATGACAGAATTTTTAAATACTTTTTTTTCTGTTCAGTTCAAACAACTTATGCTGAAATTCGATCCTGAAGAGGAGGAAGATGAAGAAACCACTGCATCAGGGGCTGCGAGCGCGAGCGCGAACACAGGCGCTAGCGCCGGCGCTTCCGGCACTGCGTCGGGCGCCGCGGCGGGCGGGGCGGGCGGCGCGGGCGCGGGCGGGGGGACCGCCGGCGCCACCTAGCCGCCGCCGCGCGTCGCCCTCCCACACGGACGCTATGGACCATAGAGTGTCAGTGACCGCGTAGTGACCGCGCCAGTGACCGCGCTAGTGACCGCGACACCCCAGAGCGAGCCTCCGCTCGGACCGACTTATTCCTTGAGTTGATTCATTTAATTTATTACGCGCGGCCGCGCCCGGGCCCCGCCCCGGTACCGACGGCGGCCGACCCCTAATTCTTTATATAAGTTATATTTGAGAAGCTCGATTTTGTTTTATATTAAAAAAGTCTTGTGTGTAGATAATTTTTATGAAGAATATAAAGTATATGTGCCGAAACCGACTTCAATATTTCGAAAGTATTTTCTTTTTGTATCGAACCGATCTGGAACGTTCGCGCGTACGGTACCGAAGGAGCGACGGAAGATATAATAGGTCAATTTCTTGTTGTGTAAAGTCTGTCACGATTGCGTGAAATAAATTGCATAATTTTTATACGTATCGGCGACTATGTAATATAGAATAAAAGGTATATGTTGATTTGGAGGGTACTGCAATAAAACTGCATTTCAAATAATAATAAGAACGATAGATTTTTATATTTTATTTTGTATTTATATCCCGTTTATATTTTTAGGTTCGTTTATAACAGTCGAGGTGAGTTAATAAACCTCGGAATTTATATATACAGTCTATTTTTGAAATCCACATTCTTAGTTTCTATTTGTTTTTATTGTTACGAGATGTAACATTATATGCATTATAATTAATTTATTAGAACAAGCTTGTACATAGATACTTGGTAACAAACTATTAATATCATAAACTTAGCAAATTATTGATATATGTTTTATTAAAAAACAAAGTACAAAACAATTATTCTTAGTATTATTATTATATCGATTTATATGATTAGTTATTATAATAACTCAATAAGAACATAGAACTAAAAAGGTATTATTTTCATTTTAATTTAAACAGGTCCATTTAGACCACTACATACATTGTAATATGTTGTTAGTAAAATTATATTTACAGAAAATATAACTAAATCTATTCAAACATTTTAGATTGCCTTTCTTCTGAAATAGCAAATTTGTTACAAAGGAAAAATATAAGAGTCTCCGAGGTGGGTTTGACTTTTCCTTCAGCTATAAGTCTTTTTAAGTTGCGCATGCGCTGCTTATGCGGGTATTCCTTGTTGTGGCGTTGGCCATCCTGAAAATGGAAATTAAATAATGAAATTATATAACAGTTTTGTAGATTAAGGATGGTTGCAGGTTCGATTCCCTCTCGGGGGAATTATTATATATTGTTTTCATTGCTCTGCTCTGGTACATATGACAAATAGCGGCGAGTGTGGAGAGTGGACTCCGCGTGGAGTTTCATGGCGCCTTGGAAAATGTGCGTTCTGCCAACGACTCCGCGCGGGTATAGTGCTTATATATACCATAAACTCCGTAACTATGTGTTTACTTTTTTATTTGTATTGTATATGTACATATTTTTTAAAAAACAGTAACTGGTATGGGAGTCTTTACTTTTTGTATGTAGCAAAATTTCGGCAATTAACCTGTTGAGTTCCATCACATAAAACGCAATATTTTGATTTTGGACGGAAAGTAGAGAACGGAGTGCCTGACACCAGGTTCTCTGCTGACGGAAAAAGTGTGAAGCTTATTTTTTTAAAATTCTGTCTGTTGTTATTTAAAAAACAAATATTTTCCTTTTCAATAAATATTACACAGGCAAAGCACCTTTTCCTGTTCTGATTGTTCAGCAGGCAGAGTAGGCACAGAGTTGTCCCACATAACAGGGTGCCAGGGGCGCCGGCTCGCCTTCTCCGGCGGCGCGGCGGGCTGCGGCGGCCTCAGCGGCAACGAGCGCACGTCCACGTACTCCTCTTCGTACTCTATCTCCTTGTTCATATTGATTTTTTTGCTAGACAAATTGAGAATATCATATATTAGCTTAATATGAAATTTTTGAAATAAAAGTTTTTTTAATGTCATATATTTTTTGTCAAATTCCAAAACCAAACAATGCATTGTTAAAATTGTTTTTTATCTGCAAGGACTGATTGTTTTAATTGAACTTATAATATCAGTGACAGGATTTTCTAAAATGTATCCAATTTTTTAAAGTTTTTCTATTTATCTGACGTCATGAATAAAATGCGTAAAGTTAAAAGCTACTAATAAAAAGGAATTTGAACTAGTGTATTTGCAGACATTGTGTTACAGCTGTTAGTAATTAGTAGTAATATGTGTAAGTAATCTTATTTATAATATTTTATAATTATTTAACATAATAAAATATATCTAAAGAGAGAGGCAGTTGTGACGCAATTGGATAGCGGTTGTGGGTTCGATCCCACTCGGAGAAAATATGGTGCCTAAGACAAAGCGCGGCGTTAAGTTCCGCCATTTAACACCAAAAATATCTGGCAGAAAATGGAGGACGGAGTGTCTTCAACGCTAGGTTCTCTTTAACTACTCCGCTATGCGGGAAAAAGACTACGCTGAAAAAGTGTTTAAAATGATAAAATATCCTATATTTTGTTGTAATCTGAATCCAGTCAGTTAAGTTAATGGTGGACGGTAGGAAAAACAAAACAACCCCTCTATCTACTTTCAACTTTACAATATGAATAAAAGACCGTCCACGTCGATTTATCGAGAATACCTCTCTTTTAAAGATAGATTTTAAATACAACTGCTTCGAATTGCATTAAAAATATAATCTAGGTAAATGTAGAATCCATTCTCTTAAGAAAACTGCATTGATTATTGTCACTCCGCACATAGGTCTCGATTTCGGGCAGGAAGTCATACACAGTGCCTTGACACTGGGTTCTCTCTCTTACTGGGTAGTCATTCCGCGCTGCCATACTTAATTTTTTTCTGTCTGTGACAGTTGTAAAAATTTTGTCATCGAAAAGAACGTTAAAATAGTTCCCTAAACTATTTGATTTTAAAGGACACAGTTGTTATTTGTTGTTCCTTGTTGACAGACACAGTTGTTATTTGTTGTTCCTTAGTTCGTCTTAATGTAAATTATAGTGAAATTAGTCTAACTTATATTTCGTGTAGCACATGGTGACAAGCGGTTTACATAAATATCAACGAATCAATCTTGTTCATTGGAGTATACTCGAAGAACTTTGAAATAAGACGTTAGTTAATATTTATTTACTTTTATACATATTAACTAGAACAGGATCAATACTTATTGGTAATGATGAAAGTTACTTTCAGGAATCCAAAATATTCTCTTTATATCGTGACTATTCACTTACAAGACAATATTTGTTAGATATATAATTACTGTGGAAGGTCGACGTATCGAGGCTTTAGGGAATTCGCCGTTGTTGAACCAAAATAAACATCGCAATCCGCTACATATGAAACAACGACGCAATAGATATTTTTTATTGAACAACCAGCTTGGCAAAATGACAAGATTTATTTTGTTGAGACCAAAAGTTCTGTAAATGTAACGTCAATCAAAAACATTATAGTACTAAGGTACTTGGGCCTGTTCATATATACAATTGGTTGATAAGTTGGTTGCCTATCTTAATATAAGAAGTCTCATGAAACGATGAATTATAATATAGTATAAAAAATTGTTATCCACATGTTACCTATATATTATTTAATAATATATAGGTAACATGTGGATTTTAAATAATTCAGTATTATATATTTTACAAACATTTTATTACTATTATAATTACTTTTATGAATTATCGAATTCGCCGTTGTATATCACAACGAATTTTTTTATACATTCTATAAATTTATTCCTCGTATATTTATTCTTTCTAAAGATTTCACAAAGAATAATATATTAAATTTAGTTAAATATTTCGTTAAAAAAGACCGTATCTAATAAGCTCCATTTAAATAATAACGTATTTTATATAAATAATAAACTTAAATACTGGCATTAACATATTTAAAATTAAAAGGGTTATTTAAATAGAAAAGCAATTTAAATATTATAAAATCATTTAAGCACTTACAGTAGCGAAATTCCTGCACGATCTTTGTGTTGTACACAACTAAACTGTATTGCGCCGAGACGTTGTATTACAGTCCGCTAATCTCGAGCAATCTTTATTTATAATCACTGAATACTCAACTGAGGCACATCAACAATGAAACTGAAATTAATTACTTTCTCCCGTCTCTAAGGCCATCTTATTCTCAAACATTTCTTTATGACGTGTTTTGGACAATTACCAGAAAAAAATTAAAGCATTAAGCACAGTCGGCACCTATCGACTATCGACATCTAGGACGCTGACCGAATTTCATGCCAACAATTCAGATTCAATTTCGTTGACCTGTTTTATTTTCTATAAACCAAACAATATGTTCTATGGGTATATATCGTTCTAAATTATTATTTAGATAAAAAATTTTATGATAAGCTCATCGATCCATGTGCTTTCTTTCTACCAAAATGCTTAGTCGACAAATTTTTAACATAAGCTCCAATTGTTTAATACATATTTCCACAATTATCAACAGGTGCTCTTTCACATTTATTTTTTCAAGATGAGTTTTGATTTCCTAGAACTATAATTACAAAAAAATATCCTTTTACAATTTTTTTACGTTATTATTGCAAAATCTTGCACCTTTTTCAAAATGTCACTACAGCACTTTGCTAGTGTATAAAGGAATAAAGAGCTTAAAAGATATAAAGATGTATAATTATTTTTAATATTTTAACAAACACTAGGTTAGACATGAATCTGGAGTCTGGACTCTGGACTGAACCTATTTCTGTATTTAATATACGTGTATGTGAGTTGATACGAGACCGTTTTAAAATAGTTTTGTAAATAAAACATTAATTAAAAAACATATTTTAATTGAAATATCTAAAACTAGTTAACAACAATCTAAAACAAGTTGAACAGTCAAGCATTAAAAAAAAATAACAAATTCTTATACTAGATTATATAAACATTTCGTAGCGTGAGTTGCGCTTAATTGTACTTATTGTCACAAAAATATATGTAATATACTGTTATTATTTTTTTATTTGCCTTATCTTAATTTATTTTCCTGGTAAGATTGCCTGCGACTGTCGGTCGGTGAAATCAAAGTCTATTATGCAACAAATTACTATTACCCGTTATCAATTGAGGCTGTAACTTAAAAGTTTATTGTCACGCTCCAATTCATGATATTGACTAAGAGACTTAGGCAATTTACGCCCCTGCGACTGCCTCGTCAAATGAAGCTTCATGCTCTGACCTTGCTAACATATATTTGGGCAAAGTGACACCGAGCTCTGCGTTGTATTGAGGTTCAGTCTCCGACCAAAATGCAGGCTTGGATTCTGCCCCTGCAAATTCTTCAGGTGGAGCAACGTTAGAGGTATCAACAACTTTAGCGTCAGACTCCGCGTGTGATGCCGCACTGCGCTTTACTTTCTTGACAGTTTTAGCTACTGGAGAAGTAGAAGCAGCTGATATTTGTGTGGCCTTTTTACGTTTTAATTTTTTGCCATTATTTGAAGAACTCGAAGCTGGATCAGTATTTGTTGCAATTGGTTTACTTTCAGCCGCTTCGCTACCTTCAGTGGCCGGTTTTGAATTGAATTCTTTCAGTTCTTGATAAGCTAAATGGCTCTGCTTCGGAGCAGATTCAGAAACAAACATGCATTCCTCATTCTTTAGGCCATTTTTATCTGTACATTGGAAACACGTCATAGCATTCTTCTGCACCTTTTTACAAGCAGATCTATCTTTCTTTTTAAACTCAGCTAAAACGTGTTCTACATCCTTTTTAGGTTCGTTGTCTGAATAGAATCCAGGTAATGCTTTATTATAGTCATAAGACTTTGATTTAGTATTGTCAGAATCATCATCACTTCCTTCTGTAAGAGCCTCGCTGGATTTAGGTTTTGAGGAATGAGTATAGTAAGATTTATATTTATCATGAGAATCATCTTTGTCTGCTTCTCTGTAGCTACTATACGGCTTGTCTAAACTTTCAGTATATTTTTGAGGGGCGGTTTGATCTTCTTTTAATTCTTGAATTTTTTCTGACTTCTTTGGTTCGCTTGATTTCACTTCTACGCCATCAGGCTCATCATTACTATCAAACTTTTTTTCTTTAGAATAAGCGTATTTATTATTTTTGGGTTCAGCAACGTAAGAACATGACTCGTAGTTTCCGCCTGTTTTGGGATCCTTACAGGTCATACATGACATACCATTCTTCTGGACTTCCTTACAGTTACCTGGATTTTGTTTTATTTCAGCCGCTTGTTTTTCAGAGAGTTCTTTTATTCTTTCGTACTCTTTATGATCATACCCTGAATCATAGCCATAGGGATACTCATATTTATTGTCAGACTCTTTCTTCTGTTTATAAGGGCTACTATAAGGGCTTTCATCGAAAGCTTTAGGCTTTGATATATACTCAGCTCTGTAATTATATGGATCATCCTCTTCATCTGATTCAGCTTTTCTTAAACTTTCCCTGATTCTGCCTCCTGTATAGCGACGAATGCGGGGCCCTGCAAGATAAGGATTTTGCTTGTAGTTTTGATCACCCTCAAATTTTTCAATCAATTCTTCTTTGCGATATTGTAAAGGATGATTTACTTCAACATTGACATTGGGCTGAAAATATGCAGTGACTGTCGGATTATTTTTCAATGTTGCTAATACTTCTCCCCCCTCATTCTCTTCGTTCTCTTCTGCTTTATAAACTCTATAATTTGGATCATGTACCGTTCTTATATCATATCGCAAAGGTGTTATTTGCTGTGCCGCAGGTGCTACTTGAGAATTTTGTTGCTGCTTGACTACAATTTTAGCCGACCGTCCGTATGGCAAAAAGCTTTGACTTGCAATAGGATTAAAACCAAAATTATTTGCATCAAATACACTTTCTCTAGGTGCGACTCGACTTTGCAATGAATCAATGGAACTACTAACAACAGTATCAAATAATTGTGGATATTGATTTTTATCTACTTTGAGAATTGCGGCGGCTATTGGACTTGAAGCCAACGACGCTATGCCTGCAAGCACAACATAAAGCGGTATATTACGTTATATACTTACATAAAGAGAAGCGTGTTGTAAAGAGTAAATATTTACATACCATAATCCGCGCCGTTAAAAATAGGCCCAAAATCCAATGATTGCACGTAACCATTTTCTCCTTCCTCGCAAGACACACTGCCATAAACAACCCAAAGAATAAACTGCAAATTTCAAAACATATATGAAAAAATATGTAAAGAATTGTTGAAATTTGGTAATATAATTTATTTTCGTACCAAACAATTGATTTTCAACATTTTGAAGTGGGTATAAACCCAAAAAGTGTAGATAAGCTTTATTGCTTCTATTCTATGTTTAGTTGTATTTCTATCTTGCGTCGAGATGAAAGTAACGTCACAAAATTACAAAGACAAGGTTTTATAGGCGTCATTATTGCGAAGGGGAAAGATCAGTGCAACAGAGCGCGCGCACCATTCAAGCGTGTCTTGCCGGACAATGTCCGCTTACTCCATCCGGCTGACTCTTGGGGTCAATATCTGCAATACGCTTCGAAATTATTATAAATTAATTGAACACAAAGATATGTCTTTGTCCAAACATAAATTGATTGAAATCATTATATGCCGCGCGTCCTATTAATATAAAGATATAAAAATATTGTAATATTTAAAACTGTTTTTGAATATAACATATATTTAGTTCCTTTAGTAAAGAAACATATGGCATATAAAATATTCATTTAAATCTGTAAAGTCTCAAAGTTAGGTGAGTAGCGAATAAGCAAAATGAAAATAACGTACAATGTCAAAAAAGCGATTGAACATCTCTTTAAATTAAATTATTCAAGAAAAACATGAACTAAAATGTATAAACAGAAATTGTAACACTTTTTGTTTAAATGGTTTCTCGAAAATAATTGTTCATTAACCGTAAAAAACGTTTCGGTCACGGATTGTTTGTAAACTTTATAGGTAGTACAATAAGCTAATTATAAAAAATGTTATTTTCAAATATTGGTTTATATAGATTTTAATTCTGTTTAAATTAATTTAGGTTGAGCTACTAATGTAGACGTGAAGAGTGAAAACGTATGTGCATTGTCAACAGACACGGTAATCAACATATAAAGTTAGTTTAATAATTTATGTTTTTACAACTTCAATTTTCTCATATAATGTAGTATAGTAGTAGTGTAGTAGTAGGGATACGCAGAGATATTAATCAAAAAAGGTCATTCTCCGTTTTCAAGCACAAGTCATTGCTTTAAGTGGCGGATTTCAGCCCCCATTGATAGCGAAGAAGTGAAAGTTATTTAAATATAATTATTTCTACGAGTAAGGATAGAACTCACAATCCGCATCAACAATCGTCAGTCAGTCACTGCCTCACTGCGCTATAGTAGCCTTAAATGTTTATTTATATTATAACTTAAAACGTCCTGTGTATGATATCTAAAAACTTTCTACAAGGTCGCATTTAATGAGTTTTAAAGCAGAGTTTTTGTTATCCATCAAAGACAGACTTATGCATATCTTAAAATTAATAAATAAGTAGGTATACCTTTATCTATAGCTATGTAGTGTCGTATTTATCATGAAAATACAGGTTTGCCTAAATCCTAATTGTCGCATGATTTGATTAAATATATTGTAATTCATAGTAATGTAACTAAATGTAAGAAAGTATAGAATATCACTGAAACTATTTCAGTGTGCTCATCGCGCTTCAACTGTGATATAATTGTAATTGATGTTTACCGGTGACGTTTACCATTCGATAAACTTGTCGCTAGTCTCGTCTGCTTTAACACAGGTTAGGTTTTGGTACATAGCCGTTTATAACTTGAAATCTAAACGTATAATGAAAATGTAACTGATCGCTATCTAATAGTCTAATAGCCATATACTGCACATGAAAGATATATGAAAAATATTATTGAAGGCATTTATAACAAAACACAAAACAATTATTTTAAATTCTTTTTTCCGTGTATCTGTTTATTTATGTACGCTCTTAAACTGCTTTACCAACTTAAATGCTATTGTATTTTGGTAAACTTCCCTTAACATTTAGTGGTTATTTTATTTTAATCTATTCATAAACAAAAAAGTAACAACAATTTCAATAATAAATTTCAGGAAAGTTGTGAAAGAACGCGGGCGGACGAACAAAACGGAGTAGTCGTGCAGTTTACGCAGGCGAAGTCGCGAGCGGGTCGCTAGCAAAGTTAATAAGTAAATTAAACAACATAGGAATATCTCAATACACTCTTTAATATGTAATACAAAGGTATATAAATTAATATACTAGTACATGGAATGAATTCATAACTCAGATCGAAATGAGATCGGTTTTTACATTGCCTTCAACTTTTCCAATAAGCGCTGTCCCGCTGCACTCTTGTCATTTTCCAAGGTGGATAATATTATTTTCTGCAATAAAAGTGAAAGTTATAATCTGTTTACATAAATTCTCTATAATATATACTAAAATCGTGTATACTCCATTCAATACAAAAAAATGCAAAAGTAATCTCGCTCATTATTCACCTTTGAATAAAATGACTTTAAAGTATAACTCTCTTTTTAAAAATACTAATATTGATATATTCTCGGGAAGGCCTCTTGAATTCAAAAAAACAATTAAAAAATGATTAATTAATTAATTAAGCTTAGATTTTACTTCTAGTTGTTTGTTCTTCATGCACTGTATTTAAACTATAATGTACTTAAACCTAAATGTTAATTGTTCTGTGATTACAAGCACTCTGTTACTATTTTAGCATGAAGTGGTTGCCTGTAACTGAGGTAGCACATAGCATCTTAATTGTATTAATTGAAATGGTTGTATTTGTGTATACTTTGTTGGCGATCCAAAATAAAAATTAAAAAAAAAACATTCAATGGAGAATGTTAACTAATTTTTATTATTAGCATTCCATATTCTATGTCAAAAA
>JAHESG010000085.1:0-25007 GCA_019049465.1 Dryas iulia moderata | reverse complement strand
GAAAATAGAGAACGGAGTGTCTTGACACTAGGTTCTCTTTCCCTATCATGCTATGCGGGAAAAAGTGTGAAGCTATAAAGAAGGTAACTCAGTTCAAGGATATTTAACCAAAACTTCTTCAATATGTACTTTGTAAATCTCTTCGTCCATATTTTCATATTGAATCTCGACTATAAAGAAAGAAAAACTTTGAAATACAAATTCTTGGAAGTTTTATGATAAGAGATATGTAGGTAACTGGAGGAGGTTATGGTGGGACAATGGGATAGCATCTGACTGTAATCACTATTATAGTCACAGGTGATTATAGGTTCGATTCCCACTCTGTAAAATTATATAAACTTATTTAAATTATATATGCTGTGAACAAATCAAGTTGACGCCTGGATCTAAACACGTATTGCTTCAAAGCCAGGAGGAAAATAGAGAACGGAGTGTCTTGACACTAGGTTCTCTTTCCCTATCATGCTATGCGGGAAAAAGTGTGAAGCCATAAAAAAGGTAACTCAGTTCAAAGATATTCAACTAAAACTTCTTCAATATGTACTTTGTAAATCTCTTCGTCCATATTTTCATATAAAACCTCGCCTATAAAGAACAAAAAACAACAAAATACAAAATTCTTGAAAGTTTCCGCCTTCCGTTCCGCCACAAACATTACAATTTCTCCCTTAGTCCGGAGTTAGAAGTTTACCGGCGATATGTAGATTTTTTTGTTCGAAACATAAATTTGTATTACTTTATAATTTATATTATGATCTTTAATTGGAGCAACGTTAGACTGTAAATGTACAGGTTGTTGGTTCGATTCCTACTCGGGGGAATTATATTTAAGTTTTTTTTTAGCTTCACGCTGTATGCCACACACAGCAAGGTAGGTAGTGCTAAGACACACCATTCCCCACTTTCCGCCGAATTCAGAGGCATTGTGTATTAAGTGGCGGAACTTAACGCCGCGCTTTACCTCGACACCAGAGGGAAGAAAATGGAAATATTAAATATTTCCACCCCTCGAGTGGGAATCGAACCGTGCGTGCCTGTGTACCACGACTGGCCCCATATAATATATTTACGATGATGAATGGTAATAAAAAATGCGGCGTTGAGTTACGCTACCCAATACGCAATTTTTCATGTTTTTTGCTAACATTGTTCTCAAAACTTTTGTTTGTATTATTTATAATTGTTATTATTTAAAATTGGTTACAAGTTATAATTGGGAATCACATATTGTTCATGACATGCCTAAATTGAAGTAAATTATTTAAATTACTTTGGCCCATATTTTTATTGTGTATAGATATCTTGCATAAATTATTGTGTCAATCTTTTAACCTTTTTAAAGTGCTTTTAACACTAAGAAAAATTATAATCGTTTTTAGAAAACGTATAAAAAAATTGTATATGCATTATTATAGCACTTGGACAGTTACCGAGAGGCGTTGGTTCGAATCTCGTTGCGTTCAAATTATTAAACGATTATTAGATTTTTTCATATGAAATATTTTATTACGATACGACCACGGATAATACAAAACAATGGTCGGGCTACGTAGACGTGACGTTATTATCTACAGTAGATTAAAGTCTTAAATATAATTAGGACTGTTTACCCTTTTTTATCGCGTTCCATATATCGATTTTGATTAAATCTTACTTATTTGATATTATATTTTAATATTTACAACAAATATATATTTATGAAATGTGGATATTAATTAAAAAACTAGTTGAAGAAAGTAATAAGAATGCTTTAAATTACTTTTTCTTCGCTATAATAGCAAAGATATGATATCCATGAAAACGTTGTATTGTTATCCGACCCGAACACGTTTAAAATTTTTTAATTAAATCCGACAACAAGAAGTAGATTAAGATTTTAGTTTTAAAATTTTCTTTCCTTACTTTGTAGATAGTCAAAGTCAAAGTCAAATAATTTTATTCAAAATAAAAAGTTGCAAGCTTCATTTTTTGAACGTCAAATAGTTTAATAGTTCACTAAATTTAATGCCTCAGACCTGAGAAGAACAGGAAGCAAGAAACTCAGTTTTTCTTTTTAAGTAATTGTTATATACAGATTTATTGCTGACAGTGATACTTCTGAAATAGCCTGGAGCGAGTATTTCATTCCCAAGGAAGTGCAGAAGATAGATGCAAGTTTTTTTCATCTTCAATAAGGTAGTCATAGAACCTAGTCAAGACACTATGTATGTACGTTCGGGTTCGATTGTCACTCGGGGGACATATATTTATATATTATTTTCATTTCTTCGCTTTGGTATTTAAGACTAAGTGTAGTAGCCAAGCGAATTCCGCTTATTAACAAGCAAAAATGTCTCAAATACGGTTAAAAAGTGGAGAATAGAGTATCTCAACACTAGATTCTCTCTGGTTATTCTACTTTTTAAAATGTAAAAAAACAAAGGGTCAGGCCATTCGTTGGATGTTATACATAAAACAATATTAATATACAAATTGTAACAATTGTCACGAATACTCGACAAATATGACTGAAAAAATACACAACCTGTAATTTAAATGCTATTTGAATTCCAGGCAATGAACGTTTTAATCCTGAATATCTTTTGTGTTTACAAATTTTGAACAAATCCTTTCATTTGCTATGTATGTATGTTTGTTGTTCTTTTATCTACTCGCATAGTAATATTTTATTTGGTATTTGCGATTTTTATACGTTATGAAATTAAACGATTTTCGTTGTTAATATTAGTTTGTGGTCACATTTAGACAGTCTACCTGTCACCATGGGCTACTGTAAAAGTGTTCGAAACGTCGGATTTTCTAAAATTTATTTTCGAATATTAAAAATATATACGTTTTATCTGGTTAGAAAAGGATTTTTATATACTGCTTCTCCTCTTTTAATGCAAAACGGGATAGTCAAATAGTACATAGTGTCAAGACACTCTGTCCTTCACTTTCCGTCCGAAATCGAGATATTGAATGCCGAAACTCAAAGCCGTGCTTGCCTTAAGTACCAGAGCAAAGAGAAATTAAATTTTAAATATAATTATTCCCCCGAGTGAATCGAACCTACAAGCATCGAGTTCACAATCAGATAATGACCCACTGTGCCATGACGGCCAAATTTATATAATAGTTTCTTTTGAAAGTACACGCAATAATCTTTGCTAGGATCTGGAGGGCGTATTTTGCGTAGTCTACAGTCATCAAGCACTTCATACATGCCCTCCGGGGAGTCTGCAACCCTTGTTGACCTTCCTCTGGTATCATCGACATTGTAGTTATGAAGGTTTCCCCTTTCCTCCCATACTATTTACACTTAAACTATTTAAGCACATTGTTTGTAACTTTAGAGGCTGACAGTAACGTGGTTGGTATTGGGTTCGATCCTCACTCTAAGGAATTTTTATATTAGAATTATTTTCATTTTTTTACTCTGATATTGAAGATTGCGCTACTCAACATGCAATTTCAAACAGAAAATAAAGAACAGAGTGTCGTGACACTACGTGCTAATAAGGGAAAAGTTATAAATTCAAATGCTATATATATATATTTTTTAATATACGTATACTAGCGGCCCGCTCGCTGCTTCGCCGCGTGATCTACGTAGCTGTTTCCTTATATTGCAACCCTCGGGGGTGGATTTTTGAAAAATAAAGTAGTCTATGTTTAAGCTTAGATTATCAACTATATTTATGCCAAATTTTGTTACAATCGGTGAAGCGGTTTAGATTTTTCATATAAACTTTCATCCCCTATTTCAACCCTTTAGAGGTTGATCTTTGAAAAAATAAGTATCCTATATTAGAAGCAGTAACTTTTTCTATTTTCATTCTAAATTTCATCCAAATCGGATCGAATGGATTAGCCGTGAAAGCGTGACAGACAAACACACAGACTTTCGCATTTATAATATAAGTATGGATAAACGCGAAACTAGCAATGACATTTTATTTGAAAGTAATCAACATTTTGCTCTATTAAGTTATTGTTACTTCCACTTAATACACGTAGATCTACGATAAAAACAAATTTACACTCATATAGGTGAAATACAAACAATAACATTTAAAATAACAACTCGTTCTAGAATCTAAAGGACAAAGGTAACATTTTCCACTTAAGACTTCAATCTAAAACTTTCATAATAAAAAGAAATTACAAACGAAAGACAATGTCAGGTTATGATTTGCACTTACACTTTAAGAGATACACTTTAAGAGATACAGCGGGAAAAAGTAACCAATGTTGAATGTGTCACGTCTTTTATAGTACCTATTGACATTTTTAAAGAATTATTTTTACATTTAGAATATTGATAAACATTACATATTTTTTCAATATCCTAAATGTAAAAATAACGCTTTAAAAATACATGGGAATTCTATAAATAAATGCGCGCAGCGGGATTCGAACCGACTCCTCTTGTAAACCGTCCAAGGGCTATGACCGCTAAGTCATACGTGATACGTCCAACTACGAAGAAATTCTTATTTTTATTTTTGTTGTAAGCATGTCTAAACACAGATGCTTACAAATTTCTATTACCCAAACATTATTCGACGTACAATAGTTTGGCAAGAGCTAATAAATGCTATTTATTAAACATTTTTAGTATTTTTATTTAAAACTAGGAAATTAAATTGACTTTTTTTTTTATTATAATATGTTAAATAACACTAGTTTACAATTTCAGCGAACAAACACAATTAATCCATTCGTTTATACATGCAACTGTTAATATCGTTCCGAGAGTGAAATTATCACAACAGTCTTCAGCTAAAATGACTTTTAATACGTTATTTTAAGGTCGATTTTCCCATGAAAATGAAATGCTAAGTTTTTTTCGTAACAAATGAATGCACACATTCCACTCATATGTGACTTAAATAACATGAACGGTTTAGTTTTCATAAATATAAAAATTGAAAATTACTTTTTGTAAGACTATCGTGGCGTAGTGGGTAGCGTCTGATTTTATTGGTAGTGGGTTCGCTTCCCAGTCAGGCAATGATTATAATTAGATTATTTTGGACAAACTGCGGCGTTGAGTTTCGCAATTTTGGGGAAATAAAAGTGGGGAACGCAGTGTTTGACACATAAGCAGAGATAATAATCTCTGCTTATGTTGCTATGTGGAAAAGAAACGAGAAGCTGATTTTTTTTTAGGTCTTTCTAGCACAGTAAAATAATATCATATTGTAAAACCGATTCATTGTGGGTTCAATTTCTACTAGGGAGAATATTATGTTTAAATTATTTTTATCAGGGGCCAGTCGTGGAGCAGTGGCACAAGTGTGTGACTGTAAACGACTGGTTGTGGGCTCGATTTCCACTCAAGGAGTGCAAATATTTAATATTTCCATTTCTTTCGCTCTGATATCAGAGGTGAAGCGCGGCGTTAAGTTCCGCCACTTAACACGCAGTGCCTCCGAATTCGGCGAGAAGTGGGGAACGGAGTGTCTTAACACTAGATTCCTCTGCCTACCCTGCTGTGTGCGGGATACAGCGTAAAGCTAAAAAAAAATAGCATTGTTTTGAATTCAGGCGGAAAGTGATGAAGTTGAGTTTCTTTACACTAGATTCTTTCTACCTAACTATGAGGGAAAAACGTAAAGAATAAAAAAAATGCTTGATGTAAGACTTTCAAGTAATAAAACTGAGCGAAACGAAGCTCTTTAACAATTAGTCAGTTTAGAAATGCTACTTCTTCTTAACCAATTGAGCTACAGCTTTGAAATTTGTAAGAGCTTCTAGAAACAGCTTCATTATTGTCTTGAATATTTTTTTTGTTTTCGCTTGTTAGTGACAATTGATAGTGTTAATTTTCAACAAAGAGAAAATTAACATCAAGGGTAACTAAGGCAAAGCGCGGCGTTGAATTCTACCACATAACACGTAATGCCTTAAGAATTAAATCGAGCTCAAGAAGAACCTAGTGTTAAGACACTCTGTTCCCCACGGAGCGGAGTGTCTTAACAGTAGGTTCCCTCTGCCTATCCTGCGGTGTGCGGGATATAGCGTGACGCAAAAGAAATAAAAACTACATCTAACTAAAAGTGTGATTGTTATATATAGTAGCGACCCACTCGCATCTTCGCCCGCGCGGACTACATAACTAGGTGTTTCGTATTTTCGACAGCATGATTCTGAATTCAACTATTTCCTTTCGAATTCCATCAAAATCGGGCCAGTGGTTTAGCTGTGAAAGGGTAACAGTCAGACAGGCTTACTTTCCCATTTATATTAATATTTGTTTCTAAGAGACGCACAATATAAGTAACTCGGTACAATTCGCTTGGGCAGTCCTATTTAATTTAATGTAATAAAAGTATGATAGTGGGTGCAGTCTTTAACCAAATAGTGTAGGACGTTCAATATCATGTTGACTTTTAAATGTATGTCATCTAGCATTGTTCTTTAAGGAGTATGTTAATATTCTGTTTGTTGCAAAGAAAATAGCATGCAGATAGGTAAATGTCATACGATGGTTTTATTTTAGACTTTTCTTCTTTTTAACATTTGAACAATATTTGAGACCATCGTGGCGCAATGGTACAGGGTCTGACTGTGAATGTGATGATTGTGAGTTTGATTTCGTCTCAGAGTAATGAAAATATTTAATTTGGTTGTGTTTATCTGCTCTGGCTTTAAGACATTGTGCGGAGTTGAGTTCCGCCATATAACATGTTGTCTCGAATTTGGACGGAAAGTGGAGAACAACGTGACTTGACACTAGTTCCCCTTGTCTGCAATTCTATGCGGGAAGATAAAGTAAAGCTGAAATAATAAAAATAAGAATGATTATGTTGATAGGAAAGTAAGTTTCTTCAGAAAGTATTTTAAGCAGACTGTGTTACAAAATTAAAAATACTACTTCTTAAGTTTTTAGAATACCAATATAAATTGTGTGTTAATAATAGGCAAATAATATTACAATGAAACCTAACAAAAAGTACGGAGCACGTGTCCGGTCCTTCGTAGTCAAAAATATATATATTTGTAAGTCAAATCATGTAAAATCATAAAAACGGTTTCACATGAATGATGACATAGATAAGGCTTTTTTGTCTTCGTGAATATCCCGCATTAGGCGGGTTAGATAGAGCCCAGTGACATATGACTCCATTATGTTCTTTTTTTTTTAAATAAATATATTCCACAAAAATGATTTTAGAACATGATCATAACTTCAACAAAAATAATTTATATACGTATAGACATTAACTTGATTTGTATTTTTTATTATTATAGCTTCACGCTGTATCCCGCACACAGCAGGGTAGGCAGAGGGAACCTAGTGTTAAGACACTCCGTTCCCAACTTTCCGCTTTTTGTATTATTTAACCAATAACGAGGTGAACGCCAAAAATGAATATAGTCTCTTACCATTAGTTTGTCTTTATCCTCTCCCTCAATCACTCGCGGAAATTACTCTTATAAATAATTTAATTAAAAAAAAGAAACAGAATAACACATTCGTAATTATGTGTATTTATTAATTTATTCTTTCGTGTACACGACAATTAATATTAACAATAAAATTACAATTATATATTATTACCAATAAGTAATCTAAATATTTGATTAATATATGAATATATGATCTAAATATATGACATTTAACCCGTGAGGGTGGACGGGTTAGAATACAATTCCCCTCCGTCGCTGGGCAGCGTCCCGTAAAAGGCGGGTAACCTTGGATTCGTTCTCCGCCACCGCCGCCACCACACATCTGATGACGTGTTCCGGTTCGATGGCATGTAAGCCAGCTCTCTCCCTATTCCCATCATCCCCATCCTTCTTCCCTCCTTTCCTCTTCCTCACTTAAGGTCGGCAACGCATCCACAACTTTCCTAATGTTGTGGATGTCTATGGACGAAAGTACTACTTATCATCAGGTGGTCATCTTGCTCGTTTGCCTACCTTTCATGAATAAAAAAAAATGTGAGGCACAAAATGCTTTAAGCTTCAAATACTTAACGTTCGAGGCGTTGTATTGTGTACTAGAGCTAAGAAATGAAAACTTCCGGATTCCCGGTAGAATGCGGAGTGTCTTAACACTAGGTCCTCTTCAACTATGAGAAAATTATATCCAGATACCGTCGCAGGGGAATACCTTCTGAATGTAAAGTTATGATTGTGGGTTTGATTGTCACTTGGGGCAATCATTTTATTTAAGTTTTCATTTCTTATCTCTAGTACCAAACACAAACCGTGGCGTTAATTATTTGTCATGCAATGTCGGTGTGCGAGTGGGAATCGAATCCACAACCAGTCGCCTTTACAATCACACTTTGTGCCCACTAGCTACGACAGGTCTTATACGACATAAATTAAAATATTAATAATTTAGTTTCCTTCAATTACATATATATACTAGATAATGAAGTACATATGTATATTTAATGCATATTATCTTTTTCCCAGCTTCAGAATGGCCAGTAGTGAACAAGCCGTTGAAAGTAATACAGACGAAAGAGAACAAATTGTCGAACAGATTTTTCCCCTACGACGATATTGAAACGGAATGCCAGCTCACGATTGATGATGACATCGTCATGTTGACGCCCGATGAGTTGGAGTTCGGGTAAGTTTCTGTCGTTTTAATTAATCTGTATTCTGGTCAATGCTGTGTTGTGTGATTTCTTTTGATTTTTTTTTTCTTTATTAGGGTTATGTATTTAGTTAATAATATCTATTATACTTGTTTAGTATATATTATCTGTTATATATAAAGTCTGGTGACCTAGCTCCGATAGTCTGGTGACCTAGCTACAATAAAAATATGGTAAATTATATAAAAAATCTAATAAATTGAAAGAAAGAAAAAAGAAAAAGTATAATAAATAAAATTAAAAGAAAATAATATAATTAAATAAAATAAAAAATATAAGAAGTGTATTTTTTATTTTAATTAATTATATTATAATATTTTTTAAGCTTTTTTTTCTACTACGTGACGTTGAGTTGGACGTCGTGACTTTTTGTCACGCGATGTCTCATTTTTGGGTAAGGGGCAGTAGTATTAAACGTAGAACGGAGTGTTATAACACTAGGTTCTCTCTGTCTACGGCAGGGTTGCCGTGATGTATTTATCATTTAGCAGCTTTACCTTAGTTCGCATCGTTTTGTATATTTGTATAATTATACATTCATTTATGTTGCCATGACTATGTGACGTAGTAGGTATATAGGTGTTTTTATATACACTCGAGAAAATATTTATGCTTAGGAATTTTCTTTTTCTTGGTTGAGTTCAGTAATTTATACTAAATACACTCGCTACATCTAAAGGTGAAGTAGATGTGTGAAAATGTACTTGTATAATGAAGTACGATTTCTTATTAAATCCAGCGTAGCGAAACCTCGTTGGTTGGTGGTTCGATTATACTCGGGTTTATGATTGTATTTAAATTATTATCATTTCTAAGTTCTAGTAAGACAGACCGCGGCGTTAAGTTCTGCCAATAAATTTCAAGCGGAAAGTAGAGTATATTGACACTAGACTGTTTCTGTTTTTCTTTTTCCTCAAGTTTATTATGTACCCAAACATCTTATGTATCCATTTTCTAAATTATGAAGACTTAAAACTTCCTCCATATTACAATTGTAGTAAAATTTCCTTTGCAGTTTGTAATTAGCTGAAACTTTGTAAGTAGTTCTTGACTTACCCTCTGTCTCGCGTCTACACTTTACGTTAAGTACGTATGTAACGTGGAGATGTGTTTGCCTAAAAAGCTTATGTAACTATAAGATGGTATGTATATATTTATTAGGTAAGACTTAGGAGCTTAGGAAGAGGAGAGTGTTGATAATGTCTTCTTATTTTATCAATTCAGGGTGGCAAATGTAAAAATTAAAAAATAACAATATATTCGTAGAATATTGTGGCCCCTGTGGTACAGTGAGATAGCGTCTGCCTGTGGTTGTTTGTGGATTCGATACCGACTTGGTGTAATGATCATAATTTTGATTATATCCTTTTCTTAGCTTTGGTGTGTAAAACAAAAAGTATCGTTGAGGTCGGCCACTCAATACGCAATGTCTTGCTTTCATAAAGAAAATGGAGAGCGGAGTGTCTTAACATTATAATCTCTCTGACTCAGAGCATTGTATGTTGAAAAACAAATTGAAGATTTAATTTTTTCACTTTAATAATTGGCTACTATCTCACGATACTTTGTTATGTTATAAATCATAAGAGAAATTACTTGAAGACAGGTTTTTTCTGTGAAATATTTTAGAATATATATATACAGTAATTAGATAGATCTTTGTGTCTTAGAAGTCAACATTTGCACATTTGGCATGTGACAGTCTTATCACAATCGTGGGTTTGGTTCCCATCTGAGGAAATTTTTTTATTAGCTTTACGCTGTATCCCGCACACAACAGGGTAGGCAGAGAGAACCTAGTGTTAAGACACTCCGTTCCTCACTTTCCGCCAAATTCTGAGGCATTGCGTGTTAAGTGGCGGAACTTAACGCCGCGCTTTGCCTAGAGAGTCGCAGAGCGAAGAAAATGGAAATATTAAATATTTCCACTACTATATTTAATATTAGTTTTAAGTTGTATCTTAATTTTATTTATATTTATAACATAAATTTTTAAACCGATTATAAAATCTCTTTAAAGTGGTGGGAGAGCATAGAATAGAGTGAATTACCGTTACGTTATTTTCACAATTTCACATTTTATTCTGCAAACAAAATAGGTAGAGAGATCGTAGTGTCAAGACTTTCCGTTCTACACTTTCCACTTGAATTTTAGATTTATACTTTTTGGTTAAGTGGACTATGAAAAAGATTTGTTTTCAACTAATTGTTGGGGCCAGTCGTGGCACAAAGTGTGCCTGTAAGGCGACTTGTTGTGGGTTCGATTCCCATTCCAGGAGTGAAATATTTAATATTTCTATTTTCTCCGCTTTGGTGTCGAGGCAAAGCGCGGTGTTTACTTCCGTCACTTAACACGCAATGCCTCTAGAATTCGGCAGAATGCGGAGAACGGAGTGTCTTAACAGTATCTGCCTACCCTGCTCTGTGCGGGATACAGCGTGAAGCTATATAAAAAAACTAATTATAAATTGTAATAGATTTTTTTATACATTTTACTACTACTATAACATACAGTACAGGGTAAGTAGTTAAAAAATAGTAAAAAAAATACCTATAAATATATATTTAGTCAAATGCTTTCGAGTCACGCTATACGGTTGAGCTGAGTAAAATTATTGCTGGAATTCATTGATATATGTATGCGTATTCGACTATTGATTTAGTAAAGTAAGAAATGTAGATTTACAATTTTTCCTGCATAATAGAGTAGTTAGAGGGAATCTAGTGTTAAGACACTGTGTTCTCCATTTTCCACTCGAATTCGAGATGTGGCATCTTGAATGGCGGAGGTGAGAAGAAATGAAAAGTCCACTGAGTGGGAATCGAACCCACAGCCAATGTCATTTGCGGTCAGACGCTGACCCACTGCGTCACAATGGTCTTAATTTAATAAAGTACTGGGGAATGAAAGAAGTGCTTATTAAACATATTGAATTCAAACTAATATATGCGAAAATCTTTTTGTCTGTTATGTTTTCATTTCATTTCACGCTAATCTCCTACACTGATTTGGATTAAATTTGGAATGAAAGAACTTGATGACCCAAGAATACACATAAGCTACTTTTTTTTTTTCAAAAATTAACCTCGGCTCCATAGGGAATGAAAGTTTGTATGAAAAACTAAACCGATTTCTATGAATGTTCTTAGAAAGATAGTTTATGAGAGAGGTTAAAAAATAGGCTAAATACTTTTTTAAAAATCGACCCCGAAGAAGTCGAAATAGGGGGTGATAATTTGTATAAGAATCATAAACCACCTTCCTGGTGAACGGCGGTTGGAAATAAGAAGCAGTTACAGTTGTGTTGTTTGCAGGCGAAGCCGCGAGCGAGCCACTAGTTTTAAATAAAAATTTGAATAGATTTGAACCAAGAGAGGAGCTCTTGGATATTGTCTGAGCTCTCTAGCTAATTAAGCTATATCTTCTTATCACGCCACTGCAAAATTTTTATACGCTTGTTACAACTTGTTGTTAGTTGTACTTGTTAGCGTCTCTGTAGAATTTTTTTAACGTAAATATTACAAAAATCATTATTTGGTAGGTTACTATTTATTTAATTATATTATTTTACGTATGCCTCATAAATATTTATAACATTGGGCAGCGTCTGACTTTGAAACGCGACGGTTTTGGGTTTGATTACCGTTTGAAGGAATTATTATGATTAGATTATTGGCACTTCTCCGATTTAGACAAAGCGCAGCGTTTAGTTCCGCCTCTCAACTTAATACCGAAACGGAGGACGCAATATCTTGACGCTAATTTCTCTGAACCTTTTAAACATTTTTAAAGTGTTATTTCACAATTAGGAAAATACGTTGTAATCAAGCGTATAAGAATTTCGACGCAACTGGTAGTAGAACGCATAGCTTAGTGATCAGAACGCCTGGACGGTATTCGGGAGGCGCAGGTTCGAATCCCGTTTCTTCCAAATTTTTTTTCTAATTTTTTTTAAATCTTTTTTTCTCTATACCTACTCTGTTATGCGGGTAAGGTGTCGAGCTAACCAATCAACGCACTATATAATTTAGTATACAAGCAGCTTTTTCGACGTAGCTTTTTATTAAGAATGGTTTTATGAAAATTTCATCCACTAGACAAATAAAAAAGAGGTTGAGTATTTGTATGACAGTTTGTCATTTTTGAACATACAGTGTCGAAACTTCGTTAGTACATAGGTTTTCTGCACACTGTAAAGGAAAAATGTGAAAGGATTTTTAGTACTTTTGATTCCTAAAGACGTAAAGGATGCGTTAAAAGTCTGTATGACGATTTGGATGTAAAATATAAACGTAACCCCTAATGTCTTAACTTTGAATCTAAATGCAATATTAAATAATTAATTATTGAGAGCAGTCGTAGCTTGTGGGCACGAGGTGGGACTGTTCGTCAGTTAGTTGGTTGTGGGTTCGATTACCACTCGAAGATTGGACATATTTCATATTTCCGTTTCTCGTTTCATATTATGTTCACATTTCGCCCGCGAATATGTCTTAATTCGACGGCGAAATGTGAACATTTTTTACCTAACATCTTTATTTGTATTGGAAAAGTTTAAATATTTACCTACTTTCTTAATTTATACTTACCTTATAATAAAAACAGCAACATTTTTTTAAAACATTGACCACTTACAGTAACATGAATACATACTTTTTGCTATCACAAAATTAGTTTTTTGTTAGGTAGTATATATTGCAGTTAACTATCGACGTCTATGCATAATAATGCCAGATACTCACAAAAAAAAATTGATAGATAGCTTCACGCTATATCCCGCACACAGCAGGGTAGGCAGAGGGAACCTAGTGTTAAGACACTCCGTTCCCCACTTTCCGCCGAATTCGGAGGCTTGCGTGTTAAGTGGCGGAACTTAACGCCGCGCTTTACCTCGACACCAGAGCGAAGAAAATGGAAATATAATTTCCACTCCTCGAGTGGGAATCGAACCCACAACCAGTCGTTTACAGTCACACTCTTGTGCCACTGGGCCACGACTGGCCACTAAAATTGAAAAACGATTTGAACGGGCGACCATCCCTTTAAAATATTAATTGCTGCTACCCTAACCGTGTCACGCTGACGTCAATCGCTATAATAAATCTATATAATACAACAAAATTTTAATGAATAGAAAAACATATAGCACGGCATTAATTGAGTAAACTGACACGGATTTGTTTGGACTATTCATATAAAATGATTATTCGATACGATTTAACGAACACTGTTCCTAAATATATTATGTACATTCTCATTATGTTGTTAGTGATATAAATTATTATATTACTTGATTTTGCCCGCGGTTTTGCTTGTGTAAAATAAGAGGTTACAGCTTCATTAATTTCCCACAAAACAGGGTATGCAAAGAAAACTTAGTGTTAAGACTCTCCGTTCTTCAATTTCTACCGGTAATCGAGATATTGTTTTTTAGCTTCACGCTGTATCCCACATACAGTAGGGTAGACAAAGGGAATTTAGTGTTAAGACAGTCCGCTTACCATTATCTGCCGAATTTCGGAGGCATCGCGTTTTAAGTGGTAGAATTAAACGCTGCGGTTTTTCAGAGCGAAGATTTATTTGTGATTGTATCGTTGGTTCGATTCCCACTCGAGGAATTGATGAATATTATATTTGAATTATTTTCATTTCTCCGTTGCGTCTCGATTTGAAACGAGACATATGAAGATGGAGCTTCTTGATACTACATTCTCTTTGGCTATACTATACGAAAAGTGAATTTGTAAAAAAAGGAAGACTAGTAGATAACTTTACCTTCCGTCTATATAAGAATATTGCGTGTTTGACATCATCAGTAGGCAGAATCAACGCCACCCCTTTTCTAATTAAACCAGGAAAATGAAAATAAAACTATCCTAAGCAGTATTCGTAGTTAGAACCGTCGCGTTATGTCTCAACTATGGGATGGCGTCATCGCTAAAAAGAAAGAAAAGAAGGAAGACGGGAAGTGAAATAACATGACGTGTAGCTCGTTATCTACTAATTTGATAACTCAACTCGGCATGCTTATGTCGTGGGTGAAGCCCCTATTTTTATTTAAGTACTAGCGAATGCTTGTAGCTTTGCCTGCTGAAGTACACAATTTTTATAATATAAAATTTCACCCTCTTTTCAAGCCTTTAGGGATCTTCAACTAGTTTCATCCCGAATCCTATCCAAATCGGGCGAGTAGATTAGCAGTGAAAGCGTAATAAAGAGACAGACTTTTGTATATGTCATATTAGTTTAAGAACTCTCAATATTTTCTATGTAAGTGTTTTCTGTAGATTTATTTAAAACTTTTTTGATGTTTTGAAACGTTATGGAAGACCCTCCTTTTACGTTATTAACCATATATGGCTCCTTCTTTAACTTTACGCTTTTTGTCACTTAGCTTAATAAAATCTAGTGACACGACACTCGAAATTGAGAAATTGCGTTTTGAGTGGTGGAACTCGACCTAGCTTTTACCAGAGCAATGAAATGAAAATAATTAAATAATAATGATTCCACAGAGAGGAACCGAAGCCACAACCTGTGTTTGCTATCTCACAGCGCCTTAACGGGCTTAGTATTTTTTTAGTATCAAATGATCAAAGATCGAAGTTACAGAAAGAATAAACTTAAAATAAAGTATAGAGTTAGAGATACGGCCGTACAGTTCTTCTTCGCCGAATTTTATTACAACTTTCTCCTTCGAATCTCAAAAAGGTTGTGCTCAAAAATTATAATCAGAAACCTGTTTAAAATTACCAGTTGATTTTACAAATTGTAATTGACATACTTATGCGTCTTGATAATTGTTAAATGATATGTATAACATATCATGATATGCTTGAAAAAGACATTTTTATGAAACGTATAAAAATTTAAAACCTAGCGGGATTCGAACCTACGCCTCTTGGAAACCGTCCAAGTGCTCTGACCGCTAAGCCATACGTTCTACTACTCTGTTTTTTAAATTTCCTTTTTAGTGTCCTAAGTGGTATATAACACTTTAAAGTGTTAAAAAAATTGCTACGTGCTATTTATTTCTTATTTCTTCTTTAATTCTTAAATTTTGTGTAGTTGTAAAATAGAAATTTATAGAAATAGATATCTCTCCCTCCCTTTTATGATTTTTTTGCTAAAATTATATTTGTATGTGGAGTATAAAACTTAACGTCATACAAATGGCGTCTGTGAATTCCTTTTTTCTTCGCTTCACGCTGTCTTCTGCACACAGCAGGGTAGGCAGACGGAACCCAGTATTAAAACTCTCCGTTTCCCACCTTCCGCCGAATTCGGAGACATTACGTATTAAGTGGCGGATCTTAACGCCGCGCTTTGCCTCGACACCAGAGCGAAGAAAATGGAAATATTAAATATATCCACTCCTCGAGTGAAAATCAAACCCATAACCAGGCACTTTACAGTTACGCTTTGTGCTGCTGCGCCACGACTGGCCCCAAATGGAATAAATTTATTTACAAAAATTATTAGCAATATATTTTATTAATACTTTTAAGATTTGTATTATTAGAGACCATAACTTGACTTCTTATTGCATAAAAAGAAATAAATTCATCGAATGGGGTGCCCATTTAAAATGCGCGTTAACTCTTGCCTCCGTTGCCCAAGATCATCTGTCTCTGTCTAACCAAATTTAAAAAGGTCCACTAATGTTGCCTACAAAATATATTGACTAGAAACGGTGAAATATAAACATGTGAACGGTGAAATATTTATATGGGCAGTCATGACGTAGGGGCATAAATGGTGACTCTACTACACGACTGGTTGTGGGTTCGATTCCCACTCGAGGAATGTAGATTTTTTTTTCGCTTTTATTTTAACGTAAAACACGGCGTTGAGTACCACCACTTAATGCCTCCAGAATTCAGCAGAAAGTGAGGATCGGAGTCTCTTAAAATTAGGTACCCCTCCTGCGTGCGAGATACAGCGTGAAGCTAAAAAAATATATATGTATATAATTTTTAATACCAGAATTTTAACGAGTGAAAAATTACATACATTCTGCGTTACGGCGTTATCGGCAATTACTATTTTTTATAATTGAGGTAAAGTAAATAATATTAAAAAAAACACAATTAAAATAAGCAAGTAATTAATAAAAATCGTTTGACTAAAACCAGGTTTTAAAATACGACCCCCTGTCACGATATAGTAGTTATTCTTGTTAATATAAACTTTGACAAAATGTAATTTGAAATATAATTGACTTTGAACTTTAACGCTTGCGTTTAAGGGCGATTATTGTTAACACTGTGTTTCTAAGGCAGGGGTGAGCAACCTTTCTTAACGACGGGCCTAATTGGATAATGGAGTGTCTTGACACTAGGTTCTTTCTGACTACTGCTTAACGGGAAAAACTATGAAAATAAGATTTTTGTTAAAATCACATCTGAGACTGTCGTGGCGCTGGTGGGCAGCGTCTGAGTGTAAAGCGATGGTTGGTTGTGGGTTAGATTCCCACTTGGGGAATGATTATATTTATATTTTCATTTCTTCGCTTTGGTCTCTAAGACAAAGTGCGGAGTTGTGCGCCATTCACACAATGTCCCGAATTTCGGGCTGAAAGTGGAGGAGTATCTTGACCCTAGGTCCTTTCTAGGACTATTCCGCTGAAGCGGATTCAAGTGAATCTAAAAAACACTTTTTAAAAGTATATATTAAAAATAAACTAGCGCGACAATATCGATAATATAAAAAAATGACGATTAAAATTATTAAGCGGGCCGCAAGCAGCCCATGAGTTGCGCACCCCTGCTCTGAGGGACTATCGTGACCTCCTTCGAACACATTTGCTACACTAATGCTGTTTGAAACTATGGTCGGTAAAACTTTTTTTTTCGCAAAATAAATCCTGAAGTTAATGGCATTGAAAATAAAGTAGCGTTCAAGTTCGTAAAGCGATATAGAAAGATATTTTCTCGGATATTTATGTCAGGCCCAATTTGATATAATAAATTAGAGTTTGTAGGCGAGATTCTGTTTAGTATTTTTAGTATCCATTTTATATCCAAGGTCTTTATGTATGTCTGTCTGTTCGTTACGCTTTTATGACTACCGGGCGGTTTGATGGTATTTGAAATGAAAATAGTTGAAGACCTAGGGGTCAAACATATACTTTTTGCCTAAGAATCAACCCCTAAATGGTTGAAATAGGAGATTAGAGTTAGTATAAAAAGTTACGCAGACAAAGCCGCTAGCGGTCGCTAGTTAGTATATACATATTTCACACGTAATGAGGACTGAGGCATTGATTTGGAGTCTTCGAATAACACCTTTGAAGGTATTGTGTTTCCAATAACTTCGTTTCATGTCAGTCTGATTTAATATATTTTATTATTTGTAGATAACATAATATTTGAAATCGTCGTGGCGCAGTGAGACAGTGTTAGACTGAGCGCGATTGGTTATGGGTTCGATTCTCGCTTAGGACATTATTATTTTTATGTTACATACTTTGATTTCCATTTATATTTACATTTTCTTCGCTCTAGTGTCGAGGGTAAGCGCGGCGTTAAGTTCCGCCACTTAACATTCAACCCTCCGAATTCGGTGGAAAGTCGGGAACGGAGTGTCTTAACACTAGGTTCCCTCTGCCTACCCTACTGTGTGCGGGACACAGCTGAACAGTGAAGCTAAAAAAATTATAATAATAAAAAAAAAATCGTTTGATTTCTCGATTTTTGTAAAAGAAAGCGCAGCGTTGAGTTCTGTCACTCAACTCGATTCCAGACGGTAAATGGAGAATAAAGTGATTTGATGCTAGATTTTCTCCGATTACCCTATTATGTGGAAAAATGCTAATATTAATTAAATAATTGTTTCTCTAAATTCCATTAAAGATTTTTATTTTTTTTATTATTTTTATAATGCTTGGAACTGCTAGATAATAGTAAATGAGACTTAAACATTTTATTAGTTTTATTATATATAGCTTATTTACACCTGCGTTCACTTACAGACGTCAATTTATTTTTAAATGGCGTTTAACTATTAATTAATGGCATAAGTAATAAGGAAAAAATCGTATGTCAGTTATGGTCATTGTAGTGCATTGGAACAGCTCAACTCTCCGCTCAGGTACCTAAAATAAAGCGGAGCGTTGAATTTTACCCAAACAAGCATTGTTTCTATTACAGACAGTGAATGAATGGAAAACGGAGTGTCTTAACAATAAACTCTCTCTAACACTGTTATAAAGGAAAAAAACGTCACATCACAAATTTGCCACTAAACAACATTATCTATCAATATGTACTCAATTTTTTACACATAGAAAATTCCCATTTATTTTTCAAATGCGATGCGATATCGTTCGCGTATATCACTCACTAGTTCACGCTTCGTTGCCCCAACGTATCGTTGGATCGGTCACACGGAGCGCGGACACCGCGTTATGGAGATGGATAAAGACGATTTTTTATCCCGGCTTTTCGGTAAATGGAAAAAGTTTTTTCCCATAGATAGATATATGAACAGACAGAATGTCTATCTTTTCCCACTTAATACTTTTTGATACGGATAAATGGTTCTGGTTTGGTAAGTTTTGAATGGTTTTTTGGAATTTAGTTTGTGTTAGTTGTGTATTCAAATGCGGGGGAAGGATATTTGTTTGGTTGTTTTTTTCTATTTTGATAGTAAGAATAAGATTAAGTAGTAAAAAGTCTTATATAAATTTAAAGTATATCAGATTTTAAAAACGAACGAAAATAAAAAAAATAATTATATCGATATTATTCTTTCGGTGAGGGAAAATTTAATTTTTTTGGTGTATATCTATTTGTGCACTTCAGTATATAAAAGTTGTTAATTGAATCGTTAAATTTTATTTAGGTTCTCCTATCCTTTTTTGACGAATGACAATCAGAGAGAAATTATTGTCAAGAAACTTCGTTCTACACTTTTTGCCCGAACTCTAAACGTGTTGAACGGCGGAGCTCAACGCCGCGCTTTTCTTCGTTCATAACATTGGAGAGAAGAAAATAATTACGTTAACATCTTTCTCAAGAGTGAGAATGGAGCCCACAACCAAACACGATTACAGCAACAAATTCTACTGTGATACGATAGTCTCAACTATTAAATTATATATTCAAAATTAGCCGTTGCATAATTCTTAACATTCAGGTAGAAATTTTTAGTAAAAAGCTAAACGGAGCTTTTCTGCTCACTTTATTAACGAGGTGTGGGAAAATTCGAATTAACATATAATAAATTAGCTTAAAAAAGAAATGCATTTTCATGTTATTTTCTTGTTATTCTTCTGGTAAGGATATAAAGATTGTGATAAAAAAGTATTGTATGGTCACTCGATCCAGATGGGGGTCGCATTATAATCCATACTTATATTATAAATGTTAGTTAATATTATATTGTGGCCAGTCGTGGCCCAGTGGCACAAGAGTGTGACTGTAAACGACTGGTTGTGGGTTCGATTCCCACTCGAGGAGTGGAAATTATATTTCCATTTTCTTCGCTCTGGTGTCGAGGTAAAGCGCGGCGTTAAGTTCCGCCACTTAACACGCAAGCCTCAGAATTCGGCGGAAAGTGGGGAACGGAGTGTCTTAACACTAGGTTCCCTCTGCCTACCCTGCTGTATGCGGGATATAGCGTGAAGCTATTTATTTATTTATTACTTATATTATAAATGCGAAAGTCTGTGTGTTTGTCTGTCACGCTTTCACGGCTAATCTTCCGGTCCGATTACATAGGCTACTTATTTTTTTCAAAAATTAACCGCTAAAGAGTTGAAATAGGGGATGGAATTTTATATGAAAAAACTAAACCGCTTGACCGATTGTAATGAATTTTGGAATAAATATAGTTGATAATCGAAGGTCAAACATAGGCTACTTTAATTTTCATAAGTTCACCCCCGAGGGTTGCAACATAACGAAACAATTAGGCAGTCCACGCGGCAAAGCCGCGAGCGGGCCGCTAGTAATTAATAAACTTTAAATAATTTTCTCATATAAGTAACTGTATAGCCTTTTTTGATAAATAAATATATTTAAACATATTATTATCTTATTTAGATTGATTGAATAATAGACATAAAGGCTTCTCATTTTTTCGAGTAGTCAGAAGAAACTTAGTGTCAAGACATTTCGTTTTCACTTTTTGGCCGAAACCAAGACGTATACGTGTTAAATGGCGGAACTTAACACCGTGTTTGGTCTTCTTTAACTAATACATAGATGAAATTATAAGAATTCGTTAATAAAAAAATAATTTCTACTCTATTCTTCAGTGCCCAGTCTTACTAAAGTGACGTAGAAATAAAATTAAATACTTTTGGCGAACGCTAGCTATTTCAAATGGCGATTCATTAAGACTATTGCTGAACAGCATTTTTTATTATCGGCTAATAAAATGTTAACTAGAGATGAATGAAAAGTGAGAATTATTTCTTTAAATTTAAAAAGTAGCATTGGTAATACGTACAATTAGTAGTAGTATTAGTAGTAATTTTAAAATAGATACTTTTTTAGCTTCGCTTTGTATCCTGCACACAGCAAAGTAGGTAGAGGAAACCTAGTGTCAAGACACTCCGTTTCCCTTTTTACGCCGCATTCTGTGGGCCTCGCGTGTTAAGTGGCGGACCTTAATGACGCACTTTATCTCGACACCACAGCGAAGAAAATGCAAATATTACATATCACCATTCCTCGAGCGGGAATCGAACCCACAACCAGTCGCGTCTAAAGTTCTGCTTGGCGCCACTGCGCCACGAGTGACCTCTGGATAGAATATAAATATATGAAATAAAATGACGCTGTCATGGTTGATTTATGACTTGCCTAAATATACATAGTAGTTATGTGTTCAATTCTCGCACGGGAAAGTTGTGTAATATCGCTAAACTAGTCTGGTGTAAAAAAATCACGTTAGTGTTTTCTGCCTTACTTGGGTTAAGTCATTGTTGGCAATGATGTCAGATTCATGCTGTCAATTTTAATATCGATTTTGTTTATTTTAATTGATTTAGTTAATTTTTATCATATTGTTAATTTAATTACATTGTTATCGGATGTTAATTTCGGACACGCGTACAATTTTTTAAGCAAGGAAATATGGGTCAAAATAGCTTTGCAAGGGTTTTTTTATTTTTACATTGATTGGTTGATAGATACAAATGAACCTAGCTAATAATGCGCTGGGTTAGTTTTAAGTCCTATCACTGGAAACTATAGCGTTTTGCACGATTCTTACCTTATAAAAATTAAATTAATTTGAATATGGCTTATATTCAAGTGGTAATCGAACCTACAACTATCACACTATACCACGATGGTCTCACCAACTTTATTATTTTTGGATATGTTTGAAAAGTATATATTTCATAGAATTTACATAAATACAATTATTTAAAAACCAAATTCAAAGCACAGCGTTGAGTTCCTCCTTAAAACACAAATTGAAAATTTTAAGAACAGATATTTCTCTGTTTATGCGGAAATTGTGATATTAATACATTTCAAAAATAAACTACAATAGTATATAGAACAACAGTAATAATAACAGTATCCTTTAAATATTTATTCATATATATTTCAGTTTCGACGTGTGGCGGGAATTCCCCGATAGAATAGTCGGCTTCCCATCGCGCCTGCACGTGTGGGACAATGTTACCAGCTCGTGGAAGTATCACAGTGAGTGGACTAACCAAATATCTATGGTAAGCAGGTATTGCATATAACAAATTATGTTATATATTTCGAATATATATTTAATGTATAATTAGGAAACATTTTTCCTTATCTTCTCCTCCCAAAACTCTTTTCATTTTTCCTTTTCCTTGTTTCATGTCGCCTGTTAAAATACTGACCACATTTTGCTAGTAAACTTTCGAGTCGGTTGTGTTCGATAGAACTGGTGCCTCTAGTTGCCATATTACTATTTTTTATTTAATATATTTCACTATTGTATCCTAAAATTATATATTAATTACGTGATGGAAAATTTTTCGTCTAATTTCATCTTCTTCGTTTGATTCCTTAAGAAAAATATAAGGTCGGAGGAGTACAGAATTTGAAATAGTTAATGTGTTTGACATACAATTTCGTTTAAAGTAACATATACAGTACAGAAACGTGTACATTAAATGGTTATTATTTGCTAAATGTACTATTTTCGAGCCTGCTTTCTGAAAATCCTGTGTTAAATCACTTAGAGCCCATTAATAAATGATTGCTGAAAGGTGAAATACAATGCCAAGCTTTGTTTAGCCATTTTCCCCTAAGTGTAACTTGAACTTAGGAACATCGTGACTTGTCGACAAGTCTTGTTTTATAATCATATAATAATTGTTCTCTATTGAATAAGGTAAGATGAAACTAAAATGCATCTGACGGGGTGTTTAAGTTAATACAGCTTCTCAACTATTCGCCAGAATACTGCACTTTCTTTAACCTTGAGCGAGCGTGATAATGAAAATGTTTATACTAAAAACATTTACCCGAGTCGGAATCGAATCCACAACGATCGTGATCGTGATCGCCTAAACGATGAACTATTCGTTAACAAAAATACAGTACAGACCATATCCGTAGTCCATAACTGATAGTCATTAAAAATAGTATTGTATGTACATACAATACTTGAAAGATTCGTAAAAAGTTATCAAAGCAACGATAATTGCAGCTGCTTCCTTTTTTCTTTTTCCTGCATATAAAAAATAAGGTTGAGAGATAAAATTTATCTTTTAAATAGGTTTTATTAAGAAGCCCAGCCATCTTGAACTTTAATTATTATTTCGTGTTCAATAACATTGTCGAAGTGGACGTCGCGCATCATTAACCATCACCCGATGTAACATTGTACAAGCGTCTATTACTTTCAGTGTTCCTATTTAAATTTTACTTTGGTGCAATAAACGTTCTTAAAATTTTCAGATAACGCTTGAATTTTTAGGGACTTTTATGTTATATGTATTTTTTTGAATATTATTAAAATCATTAAATTTAGAAAATAATATGTTCGTCATTGCAAAGTTATGTTTATCAGAAAAATTTACACCTGTCAAAAAAAAAAAGGTATCTTATACAAGGTATACCTAGGTACCCTATCCTATACACCACACTTTGACCACCACACAGAAGAAATTAAAATACTTTAATTATAATTCCTCCAAGTGGAATTGAACAGCTGATTGCGATGACACTCAAATATTGTGCCACGATAATCTCATTTTCTTCGTTAAATAGACTTCCCTCATAAATATTAAGTTTTCTTAATAAATATTTCACGCTCATAAACAGACTAAGCAGAGGGAACCTAGTGTTAAGACACTCCGTTTCCCATTTTGCACCGAATTTGGAGGGATGCTTACATACTCGTACATAGGCTAAGGCGCGGCGTTGAGTTCCGTCACTTGCAACAAGCAATGTCTCGATTTCAGTTCAGACACTAGTCTAATTCGCCTTATCATATTATTATGAAGTTTCTGTTATAATTATTTTTTATTTTTCTTATTGTAATTGTGCCCATTTATCTCTTCTTTTCAAATAATTTACATAAAATTTAAATAAAATTTTCAGGTACTAACAGGTGCAGCGTTTCATCACAAGATATGGTCCTGGTACTACACGTACAAAATGCCTTCTGAGATCAGAACGTGGGTGGATGACAATTTTAATTGTGAAGACATCGCTATGAACTTCCTGGTCGCTAATATTACTAGAAAACCACCTATTAAAGTAAGTTGTTTAGTAAACTTTTTTTTTGAATAGTAGTCGGTAAGAACCTAGGGTCAAGACACTCCGTTATCCACTTTCCATCTAAAATCGATACATTAAGGTTAAGTATTTGATTTTTTTTTATCTTCACGCTGTATCCCGCACATAACAGGGGCAGGGAGGCAGAGGCAGGGGAGGCAGAGGAAACCTAGTGTTAAGACACTACGTTCCCCACTTTCTGCCGAATTCGGAGGCATTGCGTGTTAAGTGGCGGAGTTCAACACCGCGCTTTTACCAGATCTCTGATACCAGAACGAAGGAAATGGAAATATTAAATATTTCCACCCCTCGAGTGGGAATCAAACCCATAACCAGTCGTTTACAGTCACACGTTCGTGTCACTGCGCCACGACTGGCCCATATATTAATTAATATTATTTTAATTAAAAAAGGATTCGAATCTTTCTACTAAATCATATATTTGCTTTAGCCAATTAAACTATACGTTTTTAATCTTAATCATAAGAGTCTATTATGGTTTTATATGATATATATTTATAAACAACCTTTTTCTTATTCCTAGCATGTGATTAGTTTCACTCATTCTTTATCCCAAATGCCCGAATATTCAGCGAGAACCTATTATCAAGACACTGTTTTCTACTTGCCGTCCGAAATAGACAAATTCTCTATTAAGAAGCGGAGCTTAAC
>JAHESG010000084.1:0-25007 GCA_019049465.1 Dryas iulia moderata | reverse complement strand
AGAATATTTCCTAAACACTGACTGGCTAATTCAATATTAGAAAGTATTGAATTATTATCTGTTGTCCATAAACAGAGGATTCGTTATGGAAACCGAATTTTATCTTATTTAATAAAGATGTTATAACAGCCATGAGAAATATGGTGAAGTATCGTTAGTATGCAACACTCGTCTTATTCACAAGTTTATTCTCCGCGGAAACACACACTTGTTAACTTGTTTTACAAGTATGAACATTCCATCCGCGTGGAGTCCATGATATGCGTGTTGTTTAATTTAACTTACACTGTTAGCGTTTTCTTACTTGCTTAGTTAAATTTGAACAGGTAGAATATGTTATTTTAATTTTGTTTTTAAATAAATGTTTTAGTTTTTAATAGTAAATATTTATAAATTTGGCTTGATTATAGTATTATTTAGTATAATAAAGGTTTAACTTGGGGAATTGCGACTCCAAAAAGCAAGCAACATATAGAGACAAACATTTTAACATTTATATTTTTGACATTATATTGAGACCATCGTGGCGCCCACTAGGGCGCTGTCCCACTGACTGTAAGCATGATGTTCGTGGGTTCAATTTCTGTTATGGGTAATGATTATGTATAACTTTTTTTTTTCGTTTTGGTACCTATTCGTAAGATATAACGAAGCATTGAGCTCCGACACTTAATATGCAATGTCTCAATTTTAAGCGAAAAGTGGAACTGATCGTTGACCCTAAATTTTGTTACAACTACCCTATTGCGTGGGAAAAGTGAAGCTGTAAAAATGTGTTTGACTCCTCTGACTCCTAGAAATATTTACTTTAAATCATATTTAGTGTGATAAATTGCCCCCTTTTATGGTTCTATTATGTGTATAGATTTAGATATTGATCTAGATAATATTAGAATCTATAAAATAAGTTAATAATTGGAATACAGTGAGATTTTTATACGTCATGTGTAACAATCCATACTATACTAAAATATACGTAGAAATATGTATAAAATATTTTTACTAAATAATATAATTTAATTTCATTTAATAATAATATAAAAAATATTATTTTATTTAGTATATTTAAATAAGTAATAAAAAAGTAATTAATATTTTTATAAATCTTATGTAGGCTGAATGCCATACTGGCAGGTTATAGTTTATGAAAAGGAAAAAAATAAAAAAATGGAGCTTGGCGGGAGGATGACGCAATAAAAGGACGCTTAGGAAATTATTGAAATTAAATTGCAAATAATATGAATTCAATACAATGAAGTGGATATTTATTTAATAAATTCAATATATAAAATGCAATGGAATCGAAATATAATAATTTTGTGACATTCATGATTGGTAAGATGCATAATTGTAAATTAAGAAGATTTTCTTGGTAAGTTTATTTGTATTATTAATAGAAAATTTGCGTAAAATGAATATGAAATGATAACTAATTAAATACAAGAATATATATATTAAATAAATAAATAAAAATAAATTAGCTTCACGCTGTATCCCGCACACAGCAGGGTAGGCAGAGGGAACCTAGTGTTAAGACACTCCGTTCCCCACTTTCCGCCGAATATGGAGGCTTGCGTGTTAAGTGGCGGAACTTAACGCCGCGCTTTACCTCGACACCAGAGCGAAGGAAATGGAAATATAATTTCCACTCCTCGAGTGGGAATCGAACCCACAACCAGTCATTTACAGTCACACGCTTGTGCCACTGGGCCACGACTGGCCACTATATATTTTATAAGGTAAATAATAATATTAAAAGCATTAGATGTTAGGAAGGTCATTTATATGATGAGATTTATCAAATTTACAATATTTATAAGTAAAAGCGCAGGAATAGTGGCTGACTGTTATCGTGTGTAGTCCTCAGTTCGATTTTCAATCAGTAGAATGATCATAATTTGTTTTCTCTTCTCCTTTCTGGTGAAATGCTTGTTGATTTTATAAGTCTCAGCCTAATCCCAACGTTAATGATAACATATATTATGTTTTAGAATTGTTTCAATAATTGGACGTTTTTTACAATACCGATTTACCATAACACCAACTTTTTTTTAGCTTCACGCTGTATCTCGTAGCAGGGAAGGCAGAAGAAACCTAGCGTTAAGACACTTTATTCCCCATTTTCTGCTAAATTCTGGAGGCATTGCGCGTTAACTGATGGAAATTAAAGCCATGCTTTGCCAGAACGAAGAAAATGGAAATACACTTTCAATGACACCCCTCGAGTGGGAATCGAACCCATAACGAGTCGCGTTTACAGTTACGTCCCCACAAGCCACGACTGGCCTCAACCAACATTTCTAACATAATAAATGGTTACCTAATATAATAAATTATTTTAATCAAATATTCTTACTTAATAATGTACCTTAATTTTTCATCTACATACACAAGCGGCCATAATTTTTCATTTGCAAGTGGCCACTCTCCTGAATTACTAATCAATTATATCCATATAATATCGGAGTATAGTAAGCCGGTAAGTGCAGGCACGTGTCTTACGTACAAGTTTAGCCCCCGAGGGATTGCTCACATGTTAACTTGTTCCACAGGTATGAACACCGCTTTATCTGCTCTAGCACGTTCATAATATACGTGTCGTTTTCATTTAAACTATAGTTGTAGTTGTAGTGTAAAGAGTTCTCAATTAGGATATAGTTTGATTTATTTATCTGGGTTGTGATAAAATAGTAAAAATGAAATGCATTGTACACGCATTTGGATCTACAGAAGTAATTTTGAATGAAACTATTTTATTTTAAACTTTTTAAGTCAATATTTATCAATCAATAATTAGAGTCAATCAATAATTGAATTTCATGACTAGAACATATAATGACGACCCATAATAGTCCAGCTAAGTAATAGGAAATAATTAAATGGCATCAGAGAGAACCTTGTGTGAAGACTTCGTCCTCTATTTGCGTGTTGAGTGGCGGAACTCAACGCCACGCTTGTCATAGTTGCCAAAGCAAAATGAAAAATTGAATATAATGATTCCTACGAGTTGGAATCGAATCTACAACCATTGCGTTACAGTCAGATTTTGACCCACTGCACCGCTATGGCCTTGTATTTTTAAATATTAAAATTTAGGATCTAAATGATATAATATATAATTCTATTGTTCTTCCACTTAAATCATGATAAATTAAATATATTCTTTAGTCTAAGAAATAATCCAAAGATGAAAAAAAAATCTTAATAAAGGTCTTTTTCTGCATGTATTTCTATAATTAAAATAAAATTTGTGGCTTATACTGAATGTACACCGCCGTGTGGCCATCGAAATATCTATTATTTTTATCTCCTATCCATATTTTCTTATGAAATTAGTCAACTAACAAATGTATTAAGAGGTAAATACTTTGTCGGTTTTACTTAAATAGCTACCGTTTTCCTTACATCTTCTTTCACTTTATTTGATCAGCATATCAGCTTTTGTGTGCTGAAAGTTGTTTGCTTAGTTGTGTTTGTGTATGACAATGTCAATGATGAATACCCCTTGGATAACTTCGGCGTGAGGGTGATATCCATTGTAATAACTTCCATCTGATAGCATATTAGTTCTGAGATAAGAAATATAATATTTTCGACGTCATCTACAGTTTTTTCATATAATTCAGTCCATTTCAAAATAATATAAAGAGACTCTCATTGAATACTCTTATTACAATTACTTAGTTTATTGCGTTGTCAAAAAAATTCTTTGTATTATTATTCTTTTGTTTTTATTTGCTCTGAAATATTATTTGAGTTTTTATTCATTTCTGTTTTTAAAACGACAATAAAGGTCGACCACTCAGATTTGTGTTTACCTGGTGAACTAAATAAAAATATTTGATAGCAGTTGGGTGTACTTAATGTAAAAAATGGACTTTTAAGTTATTTTTTAATGCAAAAAATAGATATTGAAAGCGTAGATTACTTGAATATGCTATTCAATAGAAGCAGATTCAAATCCAATTAAATAAAGAAAGTTTATATATTTTTTAATAGATTTAGTATCGTTTCACTCTAGTTTAAGTTCAATGAACAATAGAAAATATCTTCAATTTACAAAATAATGAATAAGCACGTTATAAGCATATAAAGCTTTTAAATAAATTGGTCAAGATTATTATCAGCCGGCCAAGCTGAAAGCTTTACCTTTCTTTTGTTACATTACAATGCAACAGATTACTTTGAAGGCAAAGGTAAATCGTTGGAAAGAGCCCCTTAGCTGCAAATAGAGTCACGTATCGTATAGGATGGTGGCATATTATGTGACTTTCACTGCCCCGACGTGGACCTGAACAAGATTGCAAAGATTGCCTCTAAGCTAGCTCCGTACATATTTTTAAAATTTCACGGCCAATTTTGCGTTTTAGAATTCTAATGTAACGTTTTTTGTCATTTAAAATAACTATTTTGTGTAGCTTTTTACGCTTGTTCCCGTATCATGTAGTGCCATGAGAAAGTCCTTTCTCCACTTTCGGCATGAAATCAAGACTTAGCATGTTAAGTAGCATAACTCAAGGCCGCTCATATTAATAGCAGTTATTATTATTATACTTAAATGTCAGAAAGCATAAGATCACGTATTTTAAATCTTCTTGACTGTAGCACGATGTCTGCTCCGCTGCGTGCGTACCACCATCTGCTGTATTTATCCTGTTAGAAGTGTATATCTTATTTCTATAAGCTTTTTAAAACTTATCTTGTTAATTATTGTGTATTAGTTAATTTTTTGGAAGTAAATTTTAAGTCATTCTAAGTTTTAAAATGTAATTTATATATTAATATTAAACATATTTTGTAATTCATTATAAAAATATTATTTACTTAGTTATATTATTAGCTTTAATTCATCAAAATATTAATAAAACATTTACTTATATTCTCATTATGTAGAAAAAATATTTAATATCTTATTAAATAAAGGGCTTTAAGAAGGATGAGGGTTTGGATAGTAAATAAAACAAGTGGCTATTGTTTGAACAATGTCCATATTATATTTATTACCACATACACACGGCACGATGTGAACCTTGTCTTAAATCATTGTATTATAATAGGTATATGTACATTGCACAATGTGTATACATACATCGCCATACACGCGCGCCCCAAGAGGCTGTATGATTATATATCTCATAGTATTATGTACGTTATAATAATGTTATATTCCAATAAGTTAAAGTGCACTGGTGCACGAAATCGGGCGGCGGACATACTCGCCGCTTTTTACAAAATGTTTGATATTATCATTATTTTAATAAAGAGATGCCGTAAAAACTAATTTATTCATCAATACGATTTATATCCATATTGTATACAGATTCATGTAACATATCATACACGAAGAAATGACGAAAATAATGCGCCGACCCCGACAGAAGCCGCGGATCGTTCGCCTATCGTTATCTCTTTTCTCTAATATTTTAAATGTACATGACACCAAATTTGAACGTATATAAATCCAAATTTACTTTAATGTAAAATCTTAGGTAATTGAATTTTATTGCTATAGAAAATCAGTCAGCACGCGAAGCACGTAATCGAGAAGTAACCGCGAGAACTAAACCAAGCCGGCGTTGCGCGGGGCGGGAGGGATGCCGGGAGCGAGGCGCTCAGACGCAGTTCACCTGTTCTCACAGACACGCTCTGATGCTGCATGATGCTGCATGATGCAACCGATTGGTTCAAGTCGGTTCGTGTGGAGCCAATGCGCGTCCGGTTCTACGCGAATATCTATACCTTTGGTCCTTGAAACGTTAAGTTGGCCATTGCCGAATATGCAAAGCTACTGATCTAAGGCCGCCTCGGCGACTCTACGAACTTTACCAGTCTGTCACTTTATTAGATTAAAATTAATTATTATCTTTATTAACGATATAAAGTAGATAGTGTAAAGTAATGTAGAATGTTATTATATAAAATATAATAAATTATTTTCTTTTATTTTACTTAGATGGATATACGATAAGTCGCAGTATTAGGATCACACAACGAATTTTTTTTAAAATAAATTTGAGATCTCGCTTATTAATATTATTACGTAGTCTTTATTTTGATATAGAAACATTTCTAAATTATCGACAGAAATTAATAAACTAACGCGTAAATCGAACAAGCGAGAGTAAGCGGCTGCGGTGGCGTTGCGAAGCTATGTATATTACGCTACTACGTTTTCCTACTACGACCGTTCACATTCACGTGTTATTGCTTAAGTTATCTGCTTTAATAAGTATGGTTTTTGAATTGAGCATTTATGATTTCATTTACAGTTCAAAGGAAACCAATATTTTATTACTATTGGATATTTAGTTCTATAAGTATTTTTGCTAACAAATTGAAATATGTAGAATTTATATTAATATTAACCCATACTTATTCAGAGATGTTTTTGAGACGTGATGTGCAGGTATATCGTACACACACCGAGCCGCGAGAGGCTTCACACGCGGGCCATAATAGTTAACTAGTGATTAAAATTCATTTTTAATGATAAAATTTTGGTCACATTTAAAAATATATATATTACGAATTAAAATTTAATATTCCACTAAATTTATTGCATTTTGCTAAGCAATTGAACATTTAAATATATATAAGCACTTCTTTGAAGCGAATTTAATCATTGATCGCTGAAATTTTGGAGCGTACCAATAAATTTTCCATATGATGACCCGCGTGAAAGTCCTAGAAAGACTAAAATAAGCTCACAAACCGTATTAACAAACCATAACAACAACAATGAAACTAATATCTTTGTAAAGCTAATCCTGATTGTAGCTCGAATGAGTCTAATAATATCGATAAGATGGTATCGAGTATCGACTAATACGTCTTTTTACACGTGCGGCTAACTATGTATATACAATAGTAATTCTCGTAATCGTCTCGGTGCAATCGCGGCGAACCGATGGCTTCTCACGAACGAGCGAAACGAATGTCTCTCACTATATTATGTATGTATGTTTGTACTCGAACTCGCACGGGGATAAGCGGCCGTGTACGCTCTTCCTACATTAAAAAGGTCGGTAAGAAAATATAATTATAGTGAGGATGTATGAGTGAATGAGACAGTCGACGGCGGCACGGTGCGCGCGCGTCGCCCCGCCGTCGGCGTGGGCCTAACAATTATAACATTTCATCGTAATAATTAAATATTCTAAGAAAAATGTCTTAAATACCTATAACACCGTAAATATAAAACAAATAATTACGTTAATTTGTTAGGTATGATATCGATTACCGACCGTCTTATAATAGACTCACACCTCTCGATTTCATTATCAATTTCCTAGCTAACGTTTAACAACATAATAGCGGTCGCGTCTCCTGCGGGATGTGCTGCGAACGATGTTTCGGCACGAATGAACAAAAAACGCGAAGCGAGCGTACCGCCCGGCGACGGGCACGCTCCTTTTAACACTCAATTATTCAATTAACTACATACTCATAAGTAATAATTACCTTTAAAAAGAATATTGATTTATTTCGTATCATTTTCAATATTTTTGTAACAGGAAACATTTATATTTATAACGTATTTATATAATAATAGCATTTAAAAGATTGTTCATTATTATTACCTAAAATTTAATACCTAGATTTATAATATTAATGTTTAATTGATGTCGATAATGAGTAATAATCATAATAGTAAATAACGAATGATTGCAACCGAGTGCACGTGTGTAGCGAGTAAGAGGCGCAGTTCGTAGTTCCGCTCACAACTGGTCGTCAACTTACTGCTTCTCCAGTACCTATCCAATATGATTAATGAATTGACTTTATATTTTAATCTATTACCTCAAAATTGCGCAACGGCTGTGATATCATTGTATCCCTGTCTTTTGATTATTATTGGAGAATTGGAAATGTACGACTGACACGGTCTGTTCTGTATGAAATTTATTACTGTTTACAATTATTACTTTGATTAAAACTTTAAATACGACTAAGTACTGTGACTGTGTGACTCCGCGTATCTAATGGAGCCGCGAATATATTCAACAGTGGTCTTACACATTAGAGTTAAATACAATCGTAAGAAACAATGAAATATTAATTACGTAATGCACAAAATTGTTATTTATTATAATTACAATACCTACTTTCAAAGGTACAAGATAGAAATGAATTATTATCTTAATGCAATGAGAGGATAATTATTTTGAAATGTCTCGACTTAGCTTGTCAAATGTTCTTATGAATCGTAAATATGATCATGTTATCCTTAGGATAAAATTTTATATCATAATACATATTATTATAAGAAAGTATGTATACGCGTAACTAACATAGTCTTATAGGGAAGTAATCCTGAATTTTTCTACAGAAACAGAATAGCCGAGGTGATTTTATACAATCCGAATTAGGCATAAAATAATTACATTCATAGGTAAAATATGCGCAATATGTATTAGTATAGTAATTATGTTAATATTTGACATTAATATTAAAAATAGATAGAATAAAATATGTGTTGGTGGACGAGCGAGATAGCGCGCGGCGAACGCGCGGTCGCAAACCGCGTTATTGTCTCCGGTCTGGTCGGCCGGACCAGCCCCTACCAACCTATACAGCTACCGACGAACTCAACTTATTGCGATACGATCTCGGCCCGGAACTCTGCTCCTACTGACAGGCTTAACTCTTAAATGTAAAAGCTTACTACCGAAAAGTACGAGTACGCGAAACACGTCGGATGCGATTCTTATATGCCACGGAACCGATCCTCTAAATATCGATAAGTAACATAAAAAATCGCAAATGGAAAAGTAGACATGCAAGTTACATCTTAAATTGTAATTTAACTATGAATAATAAAATATTTTAAGATATACCTCCCTGCAATAAAATCGTCTAGATGCTTTTATATATTACGAAATGTATTTTTTTTTTGTAGTTTATAATTATTATTGACAACACATCTACGGTACAGTCGAAGCGAGAATAATTTGAAAAAATACCTGTTTAATAAGACTATCTCTCGTTCACACGACAAAAAGATTATCATTATTTACAATAGACAAGGTCTCGGTCGGGGGAGAGTCAGGTCGGGGGTGGGAAGTTGGGATTGGTGGTGGGGATGCCGCGGTCGACGGATCGGTCCGCGCGGTGGCCGGACGGATTAGACGACCGTCGCCGATGCGGCGCGTGGCGCGGCGTTCGCGGAAGCTGGCTGATGTTCTGCACTTGCTGACATGTGACACGCGCCGCCACGCCGCTCGCCACCTGTGTGAACAATATACATTAAAAATATAAAAGATGGATATTTAAGAAAAACTCCAAAAAATTGTTTTAAATTTCAAAAATTAAACGAGCGGAGTAGCAATTTTAAGTAAATATAATAAATTTAAACGCCTATATTACAATCCACTTGAAAGTCCATATTTGCGACGGCAATAATTACAAGCTCCAGTATTTTGAAGCGCCATTCCACGTAACGACATTTTAATTATACACGGGGAGACCACACAATAAAAATAATACTCACGTTTAATATTTGTGCTATAACACTTTCAATGATAACCATTGGTGAAAGCCGCAGGAATCAAGGGTCCCTGTAAAAGAAAAATTGGCAAATTGAAAATTCAGAGATCGCAAAATTGAATTAAGCTTAATAAAAAGTAAATTGCAAATGATCTCACAATTCCATTAAGAGTTTGAGATTGTAATTGAATGCGAGTATAAAGCGATCGATTAATCATTAAGTTCTTCAGGGGCAGATTTAAGGCTAACTTCGGAGTTCGGAGTCAATAGCGAGCTCTCGGTGGCCAACAAAATAAAAACACCGAGCGGATGAGTTAGAGCGGCGCGCGACCGCGCGGCATTGGTAATTACACCACTTGTTCTCGTTGATTTACGGTTATTACCCGTGGGGGCATTCCCGTTACCTAATAAGACCGTTTTACGCCCAGGAACCACATGAGCCGAGTTCAGGCGTCCAGTGACTGAACTGTTCATTTTTCACTAGTATCGCACATTACCTGTGATTCCACAGTCGATTTTTAATTTTTTTCTGTTCGTAAATATTTTACTCTTATTTCTGCTTTTAATATTTTTTTCAGGGACAATTGCTAGTTTCATAAAAAAAAGTAAAAGCTTTTAAGGATAGTTTGAAAAATGTCTCGAAGATACGTCGCCGTGAAGAGTTAAGATCTCGGTAGCGTTGGCGTGTGCCGACAAGCAATGAAGACTGATGGCGTCTCTGGGAAGCAGTTATGGAGCACGGTCGCAGTTTTAAAAAGCCATTACCCGCGGCAATGCACCGCGTAGATTGCTGCCGCCATCGCCCGCCGTTTTCATATTTCGGAACACTTTATAATCGCATCTCTCACGCTTCACTTGCTTGCTAACTTATGGTGATTACGCCGTGAGAGCGACGAGGAAGATCGGTTCAGTAATAAGATTGGACCGTCTCGCTAAAATTTTAGAGTGTCGTCGACTGCTAATTGCGTCTGTGGTACTGTCATGTGCCGCTTGACGGGCGTTCGACTTTATGTCACTCACGACTTGCATTTAATATTTTACCTAATTTATTTTCTACAGAAAGTTTATTATTACAAAAGGTCGAAAATGTCGTACTTAATAAATTTTAACGTCTGAGGAGCACAAATCAAGAAGTCGGAAGAAAAACAAAACAGAACAAACATTAATTTGAATTCCGTGACAGTTGGAACTTCTCGAACAGAGACGATTTCCCGAATTACCTTTATTTGAACCTCGCTAAAATAGGCATTTTGAGCATGACGTTACAAATGAAAAAAGTTAGAATCGAAAATTAATAACTTTATCTCATTTATCATCAAATAAGTTGGAAATATTTTCATTTCTTTCAAAATTACTATTTTAATCTGAGCTTCAATTATAATGAAAAATACAATGAGCACATTTAAATACAATAAATTAGAAATTGCGTTATTATTTATTTTGAAATTGTTTAAAAAATGTTAAAAGTCAAATAGGCAAATAAATGAATATGAATACTTACTGGGGTATAATTGAGGGGCGCACGGCTGACTGCGATAGCAGGGAAGCCGGAAGGCTGGGGGCTAGCAGCCTGCACATAGCCCACGCTGTCCGCCGCTGAGCCGTACACATCAAGCGCGGGGCCCGGTGAGCTGGCAGCCGGGAAGCCTGCGCGCCCGCCGGCTGTATGCGGCGAAGCGGGCGGCCCGAACCCGGCGGCGGCGGCCTGATAGTTGTTCATCACTACGAAAAACATATAACGTTAGGAAATTATTTAATTATTTTGTAGGCATAACTCTCACTCGGTAATACGGACAATAGTATATAAAAATAAATATTTTACGCGAAAAGGAAAAAAATATGACAAAATTTTAAATAGGACTTTTCAATTTTAACTAGAAATAACTAGGAATATCAAAATTAGGTAAATCAATATATGTAACATTAACTATAATTAATAATATTTGTAGTATGTAATGTCCAGACCATCGGTTACACCGTGATAAATACTGTTATAATGTCGTCCAGTAATGATATTGGTTACATGAGTGTATGGTTGTTATTGTATTAAATGTGATAAATGACATGTTTGCATGTAAGGATGATATGACGGCGTCCTCACCTGAGAGCGCCTGCGCGAGCAGCGGTGTGTTGTTATTCGGTGTGAGTTGGCCGTTGGTCAGGTCCACTGCAAACATACACATGGTTCGCATTCGGTCCACGTATACGAGTTAACCACTCGCTTATTATAGAACACACACAAATCTATGACTGAACCATCGTTTACTAACTTTATGTGCGTATGTAAATGTAATTTAGTAGGTATTTATTAATTGGTAATCGAAAATATACGAAACATAATATTAGAGGTTAAATAAAGAAGTGCGTAAAGCCATGAATATTTTAGCCGTTCAAGACATATGCCGTGTTGACGAATGACGACACCGAGGACTCCCCGAGTCGAGATTATGTTGGAACAAAAATATAACGTATGTCACGTGCATTCAAATGAAAAAGAGAGCTCAAAGTTTCGCGCGCATAAATCACAGAGTACGAAAAAAACTTTTACAAAATATCCAGTAAATTATCTGACATGAGTTCTCGGTGGCACGCGGCGGTCTGCTTATTGAATAGGGAGTGGCATTAGCATACGGTGCACGTAGCAGCGGGCTGACGCCGCTCGCGTCCGCTCTCGCAACCCGCTACTCGCTCCGCCTTACGTCCCGCCCTAGTTACTATTTCGCGCACAATTTTGAAAGCTTTTAGTGTCTTCGAATTTTAAATTAGTCCGATTTGCTTGTAAAATGTAAATGGAGGAAATAGTTGATATGAAATTCTGCCACCGTCCAATGAGATTCTATATAAAATCTTTAAAAAATTAACTCAGTTCGCATTAGTGCTGGTAATGTTTTTAAAGTGCTGTGTAAAGGATGATTCCTTTTTTGCTTATTCATAATATCGCCATTAGTCCTATTGGCTTGTACGACAAATTTTATTTTTGTTAGATGAGCGGGTTATGATTTAGTGTGAAAAATGAAGGTCCGCGGCCACACCAGGTGATTACCGGCTTGCGAGTGACTTTGCGAAAAAAGTACAATATAAGTAATGGAGGATGAATGATAGATGGCACGGAGGCGGACGGCTCGCGCTCGCGTTCGCTTGTGCCCGCTCGCCGGCCCTTACTAAAATGCTGACACATTTTAATAACATTACGCTGCGATGTGAGAGGCTATTTATTTGAGGGTTGCCGAGTAATAAATAAGAATTTAAGCAGCAGCGCAGACACGTCTACCGATCGTTAGCATGTCGACCGCACGTACCTCATTCTTTTCCCATCACATCGACAGCACTTATATTTATTATATATTGCTAAAATGTAAGAGAGAACATGAGTACGATTATTCAGCAGTATAATAATGGAGAAAAGTAATTATTTCATATAATTACAGTTACATTAAATCAAGAAAATGTTGTAAACTTTGTTTGGAAGGATATGATATGAAATTGCCAGCTTAACCTTTCAATGGAGGTTCACGGCTTAGATAGCAAGCTCCAGTCACAAACAGGGCCAATTAAACTTAAGGCGTGTTCCTGACCTCAAATAAATTACAAGTTAAACAGTTCTCTTTACCGTCAAATTGTGCGAGTGTGAAGGAACTTCATAGTTATCTACACAGGTCATATCAGCTGCGGCGGACGTTAACTTTACGCTTTACATTGTAACACATGTTTCGGATGTAATTTGTGCGTAATCGCTTAAGTTTCTTGAAATTTGTACCGTTTATTAACGTATGGATGAAGGTTGTACCGAATAAATACAGCGTTTCTAACGAAGTTATCACGTTACTTAAAATAGAACAGAACGAAAATTTATTTGCAAAGGAAATCGATAAATCATTCTAAAAGTCCTATAATAAAGTAATTGAAATACAAAATAACTTTACAAGTTAGCACCTAGCAATTTCCAATTTTATTGGCTTAGCTGCGAAGTCGTAGGGACTTTATAGAGGTAAGGTGGTTTGCACCCCAAGTAAACCTCGCACCTCACGGAAAGCACACATTCATCTATAAATTCTGAGCCCGTCTTGCGAGAGCTATTCGAACTTTCATAATTGCGAAGTTCGAAGAAACTTAATAATTCTTCTTCAGAAGTGGGATGACGGCCGTGCAAAATATTCACGGGGCGTACTCCGTTGTAAGACCTGCCCTTGGTGCTGTCAGGAGTAGGATTTTGTTTTCACCTCTTACTCCTTGTGTTTAAGTAAAAATGATGAATACCAATATTTTATAAAAAGAGCTAATGTCTTGGAATAGTATACGTACATTCGATTAAATCAGAAAATAAAGAAACATTTGCACCACAGAACGTACATAGTTATAGTTTGAAAAAGCTCAGATATTTATTAGTTAAAATATTGTACAAGTATATCAAGAGTAGAAAATATTTTTTTCATTTAGTATAAAGTTCTCAAAGTAGTTCTCAACTGGAAGATACTTCATCATCTACTTCGTGATTGAAATGTTTTATTTCACATGAGATTGGTCCCTTAGCACAGATCGCACCGAAAACGTATATTTAATAGCAGCCATCAATAACATCCGTGAAGATGATACGCTTTGCGGATTTTCGATGGTTTAGCTGGGACTTATCTCAATTGCAAATTAATGGAATTCCTATGCTGTGTTTCTGGCTGCCTCGCACGCGCCACCCTCAGACATTTGTAATTCAAAAAGCAAGTGTATCCTTCTTTAAATCTTACTCTTCTATCTTTTATTTTTTTACCCATTACGTCGTTACCTATGTATGTTTTATTTTTAAATAAAATATTTCATAATCCAGCCGTGGTTCAGTCATAGACGGTCAAAACATGAAAAGCGATTAAAAAAAACTAAATGAACCGAGTAATATAAATTCACACTTGATAAAATCTTGTAAATCTTCAAAATTCACTCTACTGTTACTGAAATTTACAATAATCGTCTACCCATTTATTTAAGTTATAAAATACTTGCGGAAACCCGCTTACTACTACATTAAAGGCTACAGCTGGAAATGTTACATTTTCTATTCTATTTATGATATTAAATCAGAAATATGACTACAATATCTAATGGCGTTTAATAATTTTTGAATGGTTGTTATTCAGCCAATAATACCTCTTGCCTAAGGCACAACAGTTTAAAAATACAGTAAAATTCTATACTATTTCTTAAAACTAGTTATAACAATTACCACTATAAAAAGAGTTTGCACCACCATCACATTATGTATACCGACAAATATCTACCTGAACGCTTACTTACTACCCGCTAATTTCTTAAAATAAAGCAATTATTTGTTCATAGTTCACACTTCACAATGAAATAAGTTTCCACGCTAATTTTAAGCGCTAATTTACAATAGAAAGGAAATCGCCCGCCATAAAATTACTAAGTCTATGTATATACTATTCGGAAACGCCGCTAGTTAAATCTTATAAATGGCCAGATTTAGTCTACAAATTTTGCTTACTCTGAATCGATTTTGACCTTCTAATTTTTCGTCTATACTAGAATCTATTATCATTAGTTCTAAGCTTTACTAATTTACTTTAAAATTTGGAATTCTATTTATCTACCACACGTTTTATTCAAATTGTCACAACATGAATTCAGCTTACGCACATTATGGCCTACACTATTCTATATCTGCAACGGAGTAATATACTGATCAAACTTTAGTTTAAAGTTCAAAGATAAATATTACTCGCCCTATTGCTGTTGCGGACTGCACACTCCATTCACCGACTGCTGTCTGTCTTGTATTTTGCAGCACTATCATTTTCATTACAATCGATAACGAAAACGGTCTATAAATATTGGTACACAAATCTATCATCCTCAGACTAAAAATACTAAACACTTTGTCGAGATTGATAATCACGCTGCGTCAACCAAGGACAATTTATTGACTTGTTCTATTACAAAAGATGATTTATTCACTACTGTAGCTCGTATCATTTTTAATACTTGGTATACTCTAATAAACTTGAAACTCTAATGATATTGGTCAAAATTTACCAAATCAACATTCCATTTCAGAAATTCTACTGAATGTTCGAGCGATGGAGCTTGCTAGACTAACTTATATTAATATTAAAAACTATCATCATTCAATAAATAAAATCTATATATCTACGAATCTGACCCATCCAAACATAGCACTCTTTAACTATTAGCGATAGTTCGCCAGTACTATTCAAAAAAACTATTTCTAACGAGAATAACTAAGATATAGGGGATAGATAGAAATAAACGGGCACAGGTCGTTATTTCTGTGCTTCAACAAGCGACAAGCACTATACACAAAAAGTACTATATCGAAAAAATTGAATTAATAAAATTGAATAATGAAAAAATTGGTATTTTAGCGACATACTATACTTTGCCGCTTCACCACCAAAATAATGTAACTAATAAATATGTATTTACAAACTCTTAAAGAACTTAAATCTTTATATGTGTATCGAGGAAATCTAAATTCTCAAGTAACTGAGTGCAAGCGAATAGCATTGAACTATGCAAAATAGTTGTATGGGTCTGGTCCGCGGGCTGCATTCTGAGGGCGAACGTGTAGAATTTGAGGAATGCGCTAGATGCGGTGGCGGGACCGCGGTCGCACGTGCCTGACTCCTACGGGGGCAGAAGCAGAGGGACTCGTAAACAAAACTTTCTACCTTTACTAAGGAACGTTTGCCCCCGTAAAATGCACATGCATGTGCTTACCGACTCGCTGTGACACGCGCGGACACCAAGCTGCATGTACCGATTTGGATGAGTCAGAAAGTGTTTTTTTTAAACTATTTTGTCATTTTGTTCCTAGAAATTTTATGGACTTTAACATGATTATTTCACTAGCCAACTCCACGCTTCATATATTTGTTTCCTTTATTTTAGTCACAATCGATAAGCGAGCGAATGTTAAATAAGCGGGCTGTGATCGACCTCGATTGTCAAGCAATCAGTTGGACAGTAAACGACAAAACGTTGTGCTTATATAGCGGAAAATTCCTTTATTTTAAAATATATTGGCTTCACAATACCATACCTTACGATTAAATTAAGACGATATGTCGAAACATTGACAAGAACAATACTAGTAACTTATATTAAGTATACATTAATACATTAAAAATTTGACACATGATTACAATATTATAATATTATATGATAAATTTTATGCCTTACGAATGATACCTATAATTTATTTATCTAAAAGTTGGATAAACTTCCTGATGGAAACCGCATTGGTTTAAATGTTTAAATGATTCCGTATCGAGCTATAGGGGCAACCTAGTCGGGCGATCTGTTCACGTACGCATCTGCGAATTCGCTCTAACATGTTATAATTTATAGTATATGTTTGTGACATTGCATTCCTTGTGATTCGGGGGTAACGGAGGGCGTGATACGAAAGAGATTTTCACTTAAGTAAAGATTTATTGGTTAAGAAATTCCGGGAGCCGTTAAAGGTGTTTCCGGTTAAGAGAGTAGTAAGGTTGAAGCGTGTGGAGAGCGGGCGGCGCGGCGCTGACGGCGGCAGCCTACGAGCCCTGTCCGAGCCCACCCGGGTTTACATACTCCACACCGACCAACAGACGACTTTCCGGCGGTATAACTCCCACTACACCTGCGGCAACAAAATAAAAAAAAGCTACAAAGCCCGCCACGGAACTGGGAAGGGCTCCGACAGAACCGCGGCGCTTAAATAAAACAAAAGTATGTCAAAAAGTTACTACGTTACCCAAAGCCCATATAAGTCTACGCTTCATAAATTAACATAAACAAAATATGCTACTAAATTTAAACGCGTTTAAGCTGCGCTAACTGAAAAGTATTGTTTATAGCTAAACTTGGGATTGAGTCGATGCTTAAAAATTTCTGACACGCATACTGTGATGAACTTTATTATTACATGTTTCGTATTAAGGCAATCTCTATTTGTATCACGCACAACCAAAATGCAGGGAGGGGGTCATTAAATGTTATAGAATGTATCGTCTTGAACACCAAATATTTTCAAAACAACGGTGTTACTTACTAAATTATAATTTACTTGCTATTAGTATATCTAGACACGCAAGTAGATCAATAGTAAAGGTTGTATGTACATACATATATCTGATGCCCGAGGTGGTTAACTTTGATCACTAATAGTATTTTTCCATGAATATTACGTTTTAATGTGAAGCTGTTATTTTAATGACGATATCAACGATACGACTTAGTAATGGGTTTCGCTTATATCCAGTAGCCACACATTAACTTTATAATTATATTATAATACAAGATATTATATTGAAGCTTACTTTATTTATGACTAGTTTAGAGGATGGCGATAAGGACGGTCGCATACGTAGCGATTTTATGATCGTATTAACTTATATTTTAATTAATAATTTTGGTAAAAACCTTAATTTTGATGAAATAAATTGCGAGGCGTGATGATGAATAGGTTTTGCCATAGATCTTCATCAATTCTTTCGATTTGGGGTATTTAATATTTTAACATTGAATTGTTTTATTATAATAACAACACGAAGAAGATAGCATAAAATACTTGCATCCAAAAATATTACACAACAACAACAATAGATATTATTATTAATAACATTATCGCTTAAGCAGTGTAAATATATAAAATATAATAGAGAAATAACTTTGAAACACAAAGTAGGCACATACCTACATAAGTATATATTATAATTATAGCAAATATTTAATTAGGTATTAAAATAACATTTTTCAAGCTCGATTATATCATATTTTTAATTAAAAACAATCTAAACTAATGCTAAAAACGAACTACGCAAATAAAAATCTAATTTTGGAAGTTTCCTACTCATCCTCTAAACTTAGTATTATTATTTTCAAATTAATTCCTAAATACCTAGGTATCGTCTACAACTCTTATCTGCCTAGTTGATACTGTAGAAGTTATTCTTACATATACGACTACAATAGTATTCGACTGAACACAACATTATTATTACTTACACTCATAAGTTGCGCCACACAGGTATTTAAACGTTTAAATATATATTTTCAAACAAATTATTATTGAAATGGAATTTATAAAAATCACTATAATAAATTGATTAATAAAACACCTGTTTATTACAAATAAACATCATGTACACAGATCCATGACCAAAAACAACGACTGTCGACTTGTTGTTACATACGGCATTACAAATTGAATAATATTTTGTAAATCATAGTGAAAATATTCATGTTAAATACTTTACTCAGCCGCGATTAAATAAACCAACTTTAATACTGGTACAGCATGAAAAATGTTTCCTACACCGCTATTCATTTTCAAGTTAAGAAGAGTTTACAAGTTGTGTTCAGTCTTGTTTAAATTCTAGAGAAATTCAAACTCTACCCACTACAGCATGCTTTTGTTGAAGTTAAATACGTTTATAGAGCTACGATTAAAATGCTATATAGATTACGTTTATAAGATTACGTATAGTCGTCCCTAAAACATTACTTGCTACGTGATGAATTTCTACACTAAATTTTCAATACATATGTAAATTACATTTATAGTTGATCCTGCAAGGTCTATTGCAGGGCCTCAGCTGTCCTAACCTTCAAATGTTATACAAAAGTTTTTCTATAATATTGCTATTTATTTCGTTCACGACTTTCAACGGATAATAGGTTAAGAAATATCGCAGATTTATTCAGCGTCGTGGTGCAAACTGTCTTAACTTTACCCTTGTGGATAACACTTTTATTAAATATTTACTGAGTTGCGTGTTATTCTACGGTTATTATATGAAACTTTTTAGTACAGTGTACAAATGTGTTCTTTATTGTAATAAAAATAATTTAGAACAACTTAAATTGTGTCTTTTTGCATATCGTAATATTAAATATACTTTTCTAGAAAATTCAAAGAGCAATAGAAACATTTGTTAGTGAATGTATACAAAAGCAACTTACATAGCTTACTACATCACTACGTATAATTTGAACCATAATAAGACAAATAATAAACGCTAAGAGCATAAATTGATTAATTACAATAAAAGACTTTACTATAACTATTTCAAATAAAAAATAACAATCGTAATTGTTGTGTTTTTGTACGCAATTGGCTTGAAACGTATGTCTCGCGTGCAGTAAAACGGTGGTTTAAAAGTAATTAGCGAGAAACTATTTGTTTGACTAATATGAATGAAAAACCAGTAAATCGCGGTCTCTAGCTCTATGATAACATCAATTGAAAAATAAACGCGCGGATTGAAGTATTTCCAGTTAAAGTGCAGTTTCCAAAAATTTTACCGAACTTTGTTTTTGGAGACTAGTATTTTTTGAGTAAATAAATTAGTTTGGTGCCCGAAATGTATAAAAATTACAGTCAACCGTGAAACTTTACAAATTGAATTTGAATCCTCAATAAAATGGTATCGTAACAATGACAGAGAAAAGGTCTAAGAGTACTTTTAGTTTATAGTTCTGTAATTTATATTATATTATTTTTATTCAGTGTGAAACAATTAAGTTTCTACGACGAGCTCAAGTCAAGACTTTGTGACAGATATTTTTAATTAGATGATTTTCTTTCCGGTTTCAAGATTTACATATTACGTTACCACAAAAAGGACGTCACTTTTTCAGTACTTTTGTTTGAATCTGTTTAAATCTCTTTAAGCTTTCACTGTTAATGAGGAGTAGGCAATACAGTAATGCCAGGCGGTGCGGCGAGGGAGGTGCGCGGGTGGCAGGGGGCGAACCTAACGCGATATTTGCGCTGGAGTGTTTACTTGACGCGTAGCATTTGAGAATCGTTAGGGAGAATCGTTTGTAAACACAGAGCGAGGCGCTCGCATTTGGTCGGATTCTCTCGACAAAATTTTGAAGATAAACAATAAATAGCATTTCTCAAAACTTGGACGTTTTGTAATTGACGGCTTGGCAGATTTATCTAGATGGCTCAGTCATTGTTAGAGGTGTTAACTTGTTAGTAAAGTTGTTAGTGAAGTTCACACGAACTTTTTCCGGTGCTTTGATATAAGTTAGTAATCGGCAAGTTAGAAAATAGTCACCACAATCGAAAAAAAATAATTGTTATATTATATTATGATTTACGCAAGGCGTTAGCGGATCAGTGTCGTTTGCGAATCGTTAGCAGTTAGTGGAATGCATTGTCGTCGAGGCGAGTTCACAGATGCATGGCGTGTACATTGTAAACCCCACTGAGTTCGAGTGGGTGATATGGCAGGAGTGTCGCCAGGTGGTGGTAGTGATTGCCAGATAGTTGGTGGTGCAAGCTCGCCAAGGGATTACCTGCGGGGTATGGCAGCCCGAAGCTAGGATAGCCCGAATAGCTACGTCCTGCCGCGTAGGCGGCGTACGCTGCGGGGAAACCTGTATAACAAATAAACATGTGTTAATCAATTAATTGTCACTGATGAAACTCCGGCATCAATCATTTCATTGCTTTTAATTAATGTGATTTTAATCAGATCGTTTTCATTGATGCTTTTACTCGGTTCAAACTTTTAGTATGTATGTAACACGCGTCTCATTGTCCTAATTTGAAAATAGAGACGTCACATAAAAGGTAGGTAAAGTATATCGTACTAGTCTGGTACGACATTGTTTTGGACATTGTCCAGCAGATGATATTTTGTAAACATCGTTAAATGTAGCGCACTGTGAGTGCACTAACGATGGTTTTATTCAATTAACAAACGCTTTACAGCAATTCACTAACAGATTCATTAAATTATAAAGTAAACTAGGACTACTCTAAAAACATGAGAAAATGTGGCTATTTCAAAACAGACATTATTGCTAAAAGTTACATATATGTTTGCAATATCGCCTTTCTGAACATGGAGTCCGGTATAAAAATGTGAATGATTGATGGCCGGACCGTCGGCGGAGGCTGATATGATTACCGCACCGGATCGTTTATCATATTATTGCCAATCAAAATAGTGTATCTGTCAGGCCACGTGATCCATTATGGCGGATGGAGCACACCTAGACATGCTTTATAATACATTAATTAACTGTAGCGTGATACTCTGTCTATTAAAGTTAAATGCTTAGTCAGCTAATTGATCCGTTTTGGTAGACTCGAACTGTGCAAACTGAATTTTAATTTGTTTTAACTGAACGTTTGAGAAGTAACTGGTCACTCTCATTCCATTGTTACGATGATTCGGAAATGCAGGACGTAATGGACTGACTTGTAAAAAAAATATAATGTTAATTGTAAACTTACCGTCAGGAAGAGCACCCAATGACCACATGAAATCTAGAAATGTAAAAACATTTACATAAATTGATCGATCCTTACACCTTATTTTATAAAATTGTGTGTACTAAAAAAACATTGAAACATTTGAAACATTAAGAATACCGTGAGACACTATTTTGCTTGGCGAGAATGTTCATGTGGATTGTACAAACATATGTGTGATATAATACATTATACTTATATTTAATTTCAAGTGTTTAAACATTCTAAAATTTACTACCATCCAATAGATCACTAAAATGACTTCAATGGGGTATGTTAGTTCTCTATCACCGATGATATTATTTTATATATATACTTAAGTCGTTAATCTATTCTACACATTGTTAGTCTAGAGCTAAACATGTTAAACAAACAGACGTCTTTAAATATTTTAGAAATGATATTTATTAATCTAAAATCTACCGAATTTGTCCTACTTAATAAGTTAATACAATTAATAATACTATTTATTAGTTAATACGAGATCTACTTTGGTAATACAAATTTGAGTGTATTAACACCTTATTGTTATAAGTACACATATTCAACTAGAAGGTAAGAAAATAAAAATAAACTAAACAACTAAAATAAGTGATATATATACTCGCATAATAAACTATGCATTAAAATAATATATAAGAGTCGAAGAAAATAATGTTCATCTAACAATTCTATATAAACAACAAACTTGTCATTTGATTTAAGTACTTTACCTAATCGCTAATAGAAAATATTAAATAGAAATAATAAAAATAAATACAACACATAATAATACTAAAAAAAAATCACAAACTCATAAGTAACATCGACTGTTGATAGGTACCTTTTCTTCCAATGATTACATATTTTGTAAAGCCGACATCAAGTTGCAAAGCTATTTATAGTAAAAGGCTAAGGAATATAATAATATAATTTAAGAAAATATTGTTTTCAAAAAGATCTCTTCAACCAACCGCAAGTAACTTGTCTAGAATTTGTTTTCTAAGCTGCTTTAGTTGTTTATTATGGATGGAAATGTAGCAAAACTGGCAAGAATCAGCAGGACTATATGGTCCTTGTTAAGTATTCCATATTAAAACTACGTATAAATCAGAAAAATACCAGGCTTAGTCTATATCCTCTATCTATGTAAAATCAAATGTCTTTAAGCACCTACTACCTGGTAGAAAAATATTGCTTTCTATTACCCTACATAAAATTGTTCCAGATGATTTCTTCTACTATTCAATATAAATGTAATGTTTCAGTAACCTTTGTATAATAACTGTCTCTATAGATCCTCTAAATTATGTTGGTACACATTTCAAAAATCTGCTATCTAACTGATTTACTAATGGCAATTACTAAAATAAGACACTTTAGATATTATCTGTTTCCTTAATTACAACAAAATAAATATACTGTGGGTACAATAGAATAGAGGAATGTGAGAAATAGTTAGGAATGGATAGGAAATAACGCCAGCGCAGCATAATCACACATCTATTAAAGAATTAATTGGCAAATTAAAAGGGTTGGTGGGGATGCTGTTGGAAGAGGATTGCGGATCAGAGTGGCAGAGGGGTGGGTAAAGTCGAGTGAGTCAGAGGAGAATACAGAGTGGGTATATCGAGTGTGTGAGCTCCTAGGAGTTCGGAGACGGAGTAGGCAAGAGGGGGTAAGGTTAAAGGGGCTAAGGTAGGACGCGGGGGTCTTGGGGTAGGGCGCAGGGCGGCGAGGGCGCGGCGGTACATGTTGGCGGCACTAGCGGACCCTGCGCCCACTCCCGCGCCCGTGACTAGCAGCTGCGCGGGCGCATGGACGGGGTAGGGAGCGTACCGAACGCCACCGGCTGCCACGGCGCTACCTAGCAACTCACCGTAGGCCCCGCGGCCGGCAGCTCTCGTCTTGGCCAAGTTTGCTGGGAGCATTACTTCTTTCGGTTGTGCCTTTTTGCATTCCACCTAAAACAAAATTATAATTATAATACTATTGAAAAAGTACGACTTTTTGTTAAATATTAAAAAGTTAAACTTTTTGTTTAGCAAAATCATATTTAGAAACTTTCTTGATTGTTTTTGTTGTTTGTTTTGCCGCCACAAGAACCTAACAAAATGGTTCTAATTGTTGAAGAATTAATTGCTATTATTGTACTTGACAGAACTAAGTAAATATCATTATAAAATTGGGTGAGTCGTAAAATTATGGAAGAAAGGGGGTGACAAAATCAGTCGACAATCCGTTATGCTTCACGGTTCGACTCACAAATTGAATTTTAATATACTTTATTAAGTCAAAGAGCTTACCATTGAATGCTTATTATGCTGGAGGACTAAATTTACAAGGTTGGAAATAATTGTTTACAATAATTACAATACTAATATAATCCTACTCAAGAAAACTCTTGATTTGTTGTTTTAACTTTGTTTAATTGATATTAATGTTCTCTTTTCTTATTTGAGCTAAATAAGAAAATGCATTTCTTCTTGCCCGTAGAACCACCTAAATGATTTGCTTTTATCTTATAATTAAATTCTCCGCTTAATCGACCTATTAAGCAATTTTAACGAAAGGTATAGTTCTCTTCTCAGAGCTTGTATCTTCCCCGCTCGGTGGGAGGAGGCAAGTATAAATTACCCAATCTACGCTAACCCAAACCGAAATTTCGCTACCAACTGAAATGTACATGGAAAGTATATAGGCTTATATCATGTAAAAACCACTGAAATAAATCAGATTGTAACGTTTGCTATATTTATTCATTTTATTCATTCTTTTTTATCAAATATAAAAGTTTTATATTTTATTATACACTTATTAAAACAGCAAATAGTGAACAAAGAATGTTGTTTAAGTTCAAAAATAATAAGAGAAAGTTTATAATAGAACAATATATCACAGAATATGCGAACGCACACTCATAACTTAGATATTTCATGATAAATTGTTACGTTTAAAACCGCTTGGCAGACAGACTAAAACTTGGAGTTACATTTTTCATCGGCGTGCATAATCGCGGTCTCGTAGGTACACATAAAGTCCCGTCCACATTTGTCACGCGGACGTCACGAGCCGACAAATGAAGGCTTTGCCGCGGCGTTGGCGCACTTTATGCACTTTACACAACTTTCTGCACTGACATGGAACTACGTGCTTTTGCATTAAGCGCGAGGAAGTGAGTGTAAGACTCCATCGTGTAGAGTTCTCACTAAGTTTTATGCTAGATAACGCTGAATAATCAACACGAGATGTGGAACTT
>JAHESG010000083.1:0-25007 GCA_019049465.1 Dryas iulia moderata | reverse complement strand
TTAGTTATAAATGACTGACATAACTTACATTTAGGTGTTCATAGTCAATTGCGAAATAAAATAAGAATACAGTGAAGTTGCTTTACTGCAGACTGACAAACATTAATAAGCATTACTTAACTATTATTTAAGTTATAATTAAAGGAAATCAGGACAACCACTCCGATCCAACGCTCGAATCATTAAATACGTTAAAAAAATGGCAGAATCTCGTTTCTCGAGATATTATAAAACTTATTATTTAGGCCCCAAAAGTGCTATTTACAAATGGCCTTTAATACCTATCTATACATACAATATACAGAACATCGATCGCTTCAAAAGTTTAGATTATCTGTCGATATCGACAGATTGATGGTGAATCAGGTTTGCGGACCGTCTTCTAGCGGTCGAAACCTGACGAAACCATCTTGAGCAACCAACATGCTAGCACCGTCCTGCGCGACGAGCATGCTGGCGCCGCCCTCGCCCGCGCGCGCCGCGTCTTGCGGTTGCGAATACGTATCGTAACCATTCCGAGGTGCTGGTTGCGGTGCCATCGTATAACTATTAGATTCTTCGGAAAAACCGTACAAATCGGTGGATTTCGGTCTATCTGGAAACCCGTTGATTTTTCCACGTTTCTGACTGCCACTTGAGTTGACCATCGAAGTAGATGGTGAGTTACGTCGTTGGGAGCCTCTAATTTGTTGATCGTAACTTCTGTTTGGATTCAACGTTTGTATGCCAGATACGTGGTAAGAGGCGTTTTCAGCGTTATAGTTGCCATATTCGTCCATATGAGGCTGGTGGTAGTGGTGACTCATAGACTGATCGTATCCCATTGTCATACAATTTGGAACGTTCTTGTTTTTGGCTCTCTGTTTTTTCCGCGGATTGCTATTCGTTCGAGACGAAACTCTTTCATAGGACATGTGTTTAAAATTATGCGAGCTACGATTAGAACCAGCGTTGTAATTCTGGTTTTTGATATCTCTAATGAAGTCGTTGTTACTGCCATACTGAATGACATTATATTCGTGGTCTAACGAATCGTCTCCTTGCAAAGATTGCATTGTTGGATCGCAATTCGAATAATGATCGTCCGACGCCGATTCTATACCATTATAGCCTATATTTTGATGATGTTTTATAATAATTATAAAACTAAGAAATACAAAATAAATATGCATATATTTCATATCTATATGACTTTTTATTTTTTTATAATGGCAGCATTGTCATGTCACTATACGTCATTTTAACTTCTCCCGTAACGCTAAATTGAAATTAATACAATAATTTATGTCATATAATTTATAATATATAATTTATATCGTTACAAATGGTAATATTTGTGAAAAAAAGTTTCCACATAATAGAATAGATTTTACTTTTAATATTATGCTACTACATAATACTTCCTGAGATACTTTTACATAATACTTCCTGAAGAACTTTAAAGTGTCGCGTTATAGGATTATCAGCCGTCGTTAGGTCGAGGTCTATCTTGCTTTGAATAAGTCATGAAAAATTATTTATTAATTAAAGGTTATTTGCTACCTTTAATGATTGCAAAATTACCATACACCTCAAGCATGAAATGTTCTATTGAGTCTCTCCAAATGTGCCATTGAAATATTTTTTTCATATGTAAATTCATTAGAAAAGATGAGATTCTTCTTAGGCTCAAAAGAAAAGTTTGTTATTTAAACGTGAACACGGGTAGCTGTAGACACGTAATAGATATAGTAGTGTAGTTTATGCAGGCGAAGCCGCGGCTGGGTCGCTAGTAATATTATATTCACGTCACACTGACAGCAAGTAGTTCCACACACAATCTCTTACACATATATTGTTTTTGGAATAGAACCTGTAGTCTTCTTCTGAGATTCGCGTTAAACCAAAAAAACATTTGCTTTATAAATGTTAATTACAGCTTAAAAAAAGATACGTACATTTGAGTTTGTGAACAAACTTTCGAATGTACAATATTAGAAGAAGTAGAATTATGTCAAATTCAGTTTTTAGTTTTTGGTCACAAGGGTTCCTTCTAAGTTTCGTCTATTATTCTAAAGATGCTTTTGTTTATGCAATCATATTTGCTAGAATTTAGTATTTCGAGTTTCCGTAATTGTACACACGTGGTTAGTTATAGGTACATTTAAATAATAAAACATTCGTTAATCGTGAAGTCTTGGACAATTTTGAATGTTGACTGTATTATTTAAAAAAAAAAATGTTTGACGACGTTTTTTTTTATTTCATGATTTAAAAAAATAGTTGCGATTATTATACCTACTGAAGTCTAAAATTGTAAAGAAAAGTAATTAATTTAACGTTGTTAGACACATGTTTGATAGCATTAAACACGCTCCAGCGAGGTTTTCCTCAAAAAATCTGCAGAGCATATAGGACAGTGTCTCTTACATCTGCGTTGGCAATCTCCGGTCTACTACCACTGGACATTAGAATTAAAGAGCATGCGAGTCTCTACAGAGCGAAAAAAGGTTACTGTAAAAATTATCTTCCACCAGGAAAGGAACTTGAAACGAATAGTAATTATCTTGACCAACCACATCCATCAATGCATATTACTACTGACTTCGAGTTGCTGGAAGACTTAAATCCTGAGACCATCACCATAAACAACATCAAGGGCCCCCAGATCTTTACTGACGGTAGCAGGATCGAGGGGAAAGTGGGTGCTGCCCTATCTATATGGGAAGGAGGAAAAGAAACCACCAACGAAAAGTTTAGCCTAAATCCAAACTGCACGGTTTTTCAGTCGGAGCTTTATGCCCTATTCAGGGCTACTCAAATTGTGGCAGATAGTGATGAACAAATAGTCAACATCTTTAGTGACTCTAGGTCATCATTAAAACTCCTAAGGAACCCTACTTCTAGCCATCCTCTAGTTATGGAAGTTAAGGAGAACATATGAAAAATTAGGCGTAAGGGGGAGAAATTACACTTTCTTGGCTACGAGCACACGTGGGTACTGCAGGTAATGAACGTGCCGGTGAACTGGCTAAAAACGCAGCATTCACGAACACAGCCCAAGACTATGATAAAATACCCCTGTCGTATATTAAAAGAGCAATAAGGGAGGAGTCTGTCAGCATATGACAAGGCAGATATGAAACATCACAGACAGGTGCAGTCACCAAAAAATTCTTCCCAGAGATAGAAGTGGCCTATAAAATAATAAGGACAACGAAGCTTACTTGCCATTACAAGTTCAAATGCTAACAGGACATGGTGGAATAGCAGAATATTTGCTACTATTTAAGCTAAAAGATTCCCCGGGGTGCGAATGCGATAGCAATATAGTGGAATCAGTATGGCATATACTACTGGAATGTCCAAGATTTGTTGCTGACCGCTTTCAACTTGAAGCAAAGATCGAATAAAGCCTGTCCCAAGTTGGACTGCCAATTATAATGACAGATCCGTACTCTAAAGCTAAAGCGCTGAAAGGGCTTTCCGCATCGTTTTTAATAGGAACAGTACATTGGGTCCAATAAAATCGCGTGCTCTCTACACAAATTCAATACAACCTTTACAGTCTGGCAGCTACATACACGCTGATGACCTAAAGCCCTCCACATGCATACATAAAAATCAAGCCAGAAATACAGACGCCATGATCCCGTTACTGCTACAGGCCGAAACAAACAGAACGGCAGTACGACGCAAACGCGCTCCACATTAAGACGGTCGGAAATATCACTTGCCGAGTAATGCTATTAAAGAATAAGTCTGTCATACTACTCGACAGACAGAAATGGATGCCATTCGAGCGGGCTTGCGAGATGCTTACGGAAATGGGCAAAATCGTGGGATATGGCGTACGTGTGATAAGTATAGACGGTATGGTGGTCGACTACAACAAAGGTGAAGTAGCGGACCGACTGGGGTGTATAAAAACCTCAGAACAGCATGAGGTATTAGTTTATGAGAACAGAGGCGAAAATCTTAGTTATCTTAAGCTCAAGAACTCAGAAATTCCCGCGGAAAAACTACAAACAACTCTCACGGCCACAGAAAGTAGCTCAGAGCGGCTTCAGCGTAAGGCCGCAGAGGATCAGGTCAAACTTTAAGAAATAGTAGATTTACAGCCTTCCACCGCGAAATCAGCGTGCGGCGCCATTATGGAAATGTGCTACGAAAGAAAAAAAATCACCAGAGGACAGGCAGGCTGCGTCTGTAGAGAAATTCACAAGGACTTGTGCAAGGAATCCTCCTGTCCCCGCTCGGTCCAGGCCCACTAGAGCGTCAATGATCCAGGTGAGCTCACCTTCCTTAATACCTATCTCGACCGGGCTCCAAGACCACTACAGAAACGCATTCCTCGAATTTCTCGCAGTTTTAAAGGCTACCAAGCAAGTAAAGCTTAGAACTTGTGAGGAAATAATGCGTGCCTTTCAAGGCGGATTTTCAATCTTGGTTATAAAGCTAAAAGAGGCAGAAGCCGCCACATATAACAATTATACAGCCCAAACCATCAGAGGCACCAAGAAAATATTTATGACCGAAATACACGGTGGCTTACAATGCTGCAGTTGGTTTTGTGGAGTTGAATGAAGAGGAAACCAGACGAACGGGCAACCTTAAATTCAATACACCCACTAACGATCATATTGTAGTCATAGCTAAATGTACGCAGGTGATGTTGGAAGATAGAATGCTTGAGAAAGCAAAAACTTTTGACAGCATTCTAGAACCCACGTCATCGGTAGCATGGCATATACCCAAGACACGCACCAAAGTGGTTCATTAGGGCTGCCAGTTGCAACCTCTATTTTAAATATAGTAGCTAACAGTATAGATTTCGTTCGTTTGTGCAAACTTAAAGTAAAGACAGCTCCCGACGAAGTCGTCTTCATCATCTCGTTACATATATTCATTTAGGCGGGGGATTTCTAGTTATTTTATCCTTTTTCAATTACAATTAAACCGTCGTGGGTTTTTTCAAAATTTTTAATTTTGCTTTTTATTAGACCTATCATCGTCCACGATCATCAAAACCTTACGAGTGACGTCAGCTGTGGTGATGTCACTCCATTAAAACATAGCTCTTTTCGACATACATAATTATAACAAGTTAACATTCGTCTACTCCAAAAACAAAAAAAAACTCCTTAGTTACTATAAATATAGCAACAATACAAAAAAATATCCATTCATAAATATCTAGTTGCTATAAACAAACAGACAATAATTAATATAATCAATATTGACAATATTAATATAATCAAGATTAACATTTTTGGGGCCAGTCGTGGCGCAGTGGCACGAATGTGTGACTGTAAACGGCTGATTGTGGGTCAATTCCCACTCGAGGAGTGGAAATATTTAATATTTCCATTTTCTTCGCATTGGTGTGCCTCCGAATTCGTCCGTGCGTGGGGAACGGAGTGTCTTAATACTAGATTCCCTCTGCCTACCCTGCTGTGTGCGGGATACAGCGTGAAGCTAAAAAAAACGAATATGATTAATAAGACAAATATTTAATTTACCCCCCTTTTTACACAAAATAGATCAATCACTACAGGATATTAAAAATAAAACAGCACATATTTCAATATCTTTTTTATTTATTTATACATATTAAATGTCAGTTGTTAAATGATAAAGTAGGTACAGATTTGAATATAAAAAAAACATATAATTTACAACAGAACTTAATTTTAGAGGGTACATTAAGTAACCCATATTTACAATTTTTAAAGAAAATTAATGTGGCCTTATTATATTTACAAAGGATGATCGATACGCCACAAGTAATAAAAAAAAAGTCATAAATATTTTTTTTTGCTATTTTACACAATTTTTTATTGATTACCTATCTATTAGTGCCAATATACACCTGATTCTAAGTTACATTCCACAGATAATATAAATAGTTGTAATGATTTAAAAAAAAAGTAAATTATTTTCAATCTAGCCTCAGTTTTCAACAGCTGTCATTTATATAAAAATGTTTTTTAATCTGTCGTCTTATATTATATATTATAATTTGTTTGTTTTGTTTGTGTTCTAATTTCCCGCTAAAATGTGACGTTTAATCAATGGCTGTTTGAATGATGATTGTGACTAGTGTTTGTAATAACTGTGCATAAAATTATAAATTCACTCAAAATTAATTATAAAATTAGGAAAAAATATTGTTTTATAGTTAAAAAAATGACGGAATGTGTCAATTTTAAGTTTTAGTCAAATCATCTGTCCTACGATTGTTAACGATAAGGTAACAATATATGGCAAAGTTGTAATATACGCGTATTTTGACTTGATTGGTCGGAGTTTAGCCACAATAGGTATCGCAAAGCCGACTTTTAGGGAGTGACTGGTGGTGAGAAGTGCTGAGAGCCAAATACTGGTGATTCCATTACGCATAATGTCTAGTGTTTCAATCACTTGTCAACTCTCATTGACTGTTTGACTTTACTTGCACGAAATTTCGGAAACCGTAGATACGACTGGTCAAGAGAAAATGCGCGTACTATAAATGGAATAAAACAATTTATAATGCTTAAATAAATAACAGTCTAAACATGTGACATTCTAAATCTATTGATATAAATTCAATGTAATTTAAAAACAGTGTGTAAAATGTTCAATATCCTATAACTTTCTTCATTTCGTGAAGATATTCTTGTATACGCTTGAAACTTACATTTCAAGTCAGTCAGCGCGTGACTGACCGTACTTACTCTAACTTGGACAATTATTAAACAAAATAATATCGATATCACATATATATACTCGTCATTTAGTTATAAACGACTGACATAGCTTACATTTAGGTGTTCATAGTCAATTGCGAAATAAAATAAGAGTACAGTGAAGTTGCTTTACTGCAGACTGACAAACATTAATAAGCATTACTTAACTATTATTTAAGTTACAATTGAAGGAAATCAGGGCGACCGCTCCAATCCAACGGTCGAAACGTTAAATACGTTAAAAAAATGGCAGAATCTCGTTCGCGAGACATTATAAAACTTATTATTTAGGCCCCAAAAGTGCTATTTACAAACGGCCTTTAATACCTATCTATACATACAATATACAGAACCGATCGCTTCAAAAGTTGAGATTATCTGTCGACGTCGACAGACTGACGGTGAATCAGGTTTGCGGCGCGTCGTCCAGCGGCCGGAAGCGCACGAAGCCGTCCTGCGCGACGAGCATGCTGGCGCCGTCCTGCGCGACGAGCATGCTGGCGCCGCCCTCGCCCGCGCGCGCCGCGTCCTGCGGCTGCGAGTACGTGTCGTAGCCGCTCCGAGGTGCGGGTTGCGGTGCCATCGTGTAACTGTTCGATTCTTCGGAGAAACCGTACAAATCGGTGGATTTCGGTCTATCTGGAAACCCGTTTATTTTTCCACGTTTCTGACTCCCACTGGAGTTGACCATCGAAGTAGACGGTGAGTTACGTCGTTGAGAACCTCTAATTTGTTGATCGTAACTTCTGTTCGGATTCAACGTTTGTATGCCAGATACGTGGTAAGAGGCGTTTTCGGCATTATAGTTGCCGTACTCGTCCATATGAGGCTGGTGGTAGTGGTGGCTCATGGACTGATCGTATCCCATTGTCATACAATTTGGAACGTTCTTGTTTTTGGCTCTCTGCTTTTTCCGCGGATTGCTATTCGTTCGAGACGACACTCTTTCGTAGGACATGTGTTTAAAATTATGCGAGCTACGATTAGAACCGGCGTTATAATTCTGATTCTTGATATCTCTAATGAAGTCGTTGTTACTGCCATATTGTATGACATTATATTCGTGATCTAACGAATCGTCTCCTTGTAGAGATTGCATTGTGGGATCGCAATTCGAATAATGGTCGTCCGACGCCGACTCGATACCATTGTAGCCTATGTTTTGATGGTGTTTTATCAAATGATTAGTAACCCCTTGGCTAGAGGTTGCATTGCTAGACTCAGTCGAGCTACTATGCCCTGCATTTGCGATCGAACTGTGCCCAGAATAGTTTTCCGTTCCCGAATTAGTATCACAATTTCCAGCTAAAGTGCTCAATTGGAATCTTTGGTGATCCAACGGTCCGCAACATTGGTCTGGAATGGCGGGATGATGACCCGCCGTTTCGTAAATAGGCTTCCCTGTTTTCATAGTGTATGTGTGCAAGTTAGTATTAGCGTTGCAATTAGCTGGATAATCTGATTCAAATTGTTCGTTGCTAGAACCGGCTGTGCATGGAAAATGGCCTAAACCTGGTATCTTTTGCCCGTCTATCTTTTCATGTTGAATTGTATTGGGAGGTGTCCTCCAACTAACTATACACGCTATGAGAGCTCCAACAGTAACTTCGATTACTAATAGGCAGAAATGATATCCGAATTTTAGCCAACCGAATTTGGGAATGTGATTGACACAAATGATACCATATATTTGAAGAACTGCCATTACTATGAACAGTAACGCGGTGGCGACATTAATACGAATGACTTGGTTAAGATTTTGGAAACCATTTATGTAGGAGTTACTTTTAGTCATTAGAACCGTTTTCAGAATTTTATATACATATAAATAAAGGAAACCCAGCGTCAGACAGACGATTATAAAAATAATTTGACACGTCAAACTTAAGACGCCAGCTTCAAATCCATTTTGCTTCTTAATTAAATTCTCAATACAATGCAACATTACACAAGACAACAAATGCACTATACCACCTATGACGATTGTTCTAGACCGGAACAGAAATCCGCAGCAATTAGCCTTAATCTTCATAATACTGGTCAACAAAAACAAAATGGTGGACGCGAAAGCTATGCTCAAACAGATCTCCGGGACGTGCAATAATATAGCATTAATAAAAACAGGCAGCGAGTGATTTATGTTATACGGATCGTAGCAAATGTAGAAGATTCTCATTATACAAATTAACACTAGAATCAAATGTAATATCATGAAGTTGCATTGAGAGAATAAATGAGTGAATTTATCGTAGCGAATGATTCTAACTATCGAATAGACAGCGAGGGCAGTGAACATGGTCACCATTAAACAATTATGGCATTTCCACAAAACCGGCCAAGTCTCATCTGGTCCTTGAATCGGACTATTCTTATCGTGAGAAACTTTCTTATCTAAATTAACATTGGCTAAGTTATGATATCTTTCTGTCGACATTTCGGGGTCCGTCAGTTCGAACCCGGCCGTCGTGGCCGGTGTGTAAGGATCGTCTTTTCTGGAATCATTTCTGTCTGTCTGTTTGTTTGTAGCGTATTGTAGATTTCTTCGAGTGTTCGTTTCACTTTGTTCTATTATAAGAGGTCTGTCTAAATTGTTCATTTCAGGGTCTAACACCGCTAATACGCCTTCTGTGGAAGAATCTCTGGAGTCGCTTAGAGTCACTGCGTCTTTAGTTACGTGGGTGTCGCTCCTTGATGTTTTTTCTTGATTATGTTGAGGTTTGGCAGTGACTGTCCTGAGCAGAACATCGGGGATATCCTCTTTCCTTCCGTTAGATCCAGATAAAATTCTTGATATAGTCGGTATGTTTAAGGAATTTGGCACAAAGTCTGTGAAGTTCGCTTGATCCGTGCCGTGTTTGTCGTCTAATTCATCAGGCTGAAAGTGAAAAATATAAATTGTTATAATTTTAATATAGAAGTTGTAAGGAAATATTTAATTTGCATATAAATACTTAAGGCGTAGCTAGAGATTGTAAAGGTTTGTGGGTTCGATTTCAAATCGGGGAAATGATTATATTTTCATGTCCCAGATCGCGTAAAAGACAAAGTGCATCGCCACTCAACACATTTTTTAATTTTTTTTTTTGTTTTTAGCTTCACGCTGTATCCCTTGCGGGGTAGTCAGAGAGAACGGAGCGCCAAACGCTACGGCCCCTGCATACTTCTTTCGCCTCGTCCACAGTCATCAACCTCTTCATACACGCCCTCCGGGGGGTCCTCATGCTTTTTACGTGACCTTCCTCCAGTATCATCGATACTGTGTTTTCGAAGGTCAACCGAGGTCTCCCCCTGCCTCTCTTACCACTCACTTTTGCTTCATAAATCTTTCTTACCATTCTTCCATCACTCATCCTCTCGACGTGCCCAAACCACCTGAGCACGCCCTTCTTCATTCTTACTATGACGTTCTCGCTAATACCTGCCATTCTGTGTATCTCTTCATTGCGGATTCGGTCAGCTAAGCTGACTCCGCACATCTTTCGAAGAGATCTCATCTCCACAGCATTCATCTTTCTTTCATTCTTCTTCTGCAATACCCACGTTTCGCTGCCGTATAGCAGCGTCGGTACCAGCACTGCATTGTGCACAGCTAAACGTGCGGCGTGCAGGGTGTGCTCACGTTCCGCCGTCGCATCAACGCAGCGAGGGCACCGTTAACCCTGTTACCGGCAGCAATACGCCTTTCAACATCCATATCATACCTTCCATCTCTGCTAAACATACTTCCCAAATATACCACCTCATTCACTTGTTCTAATTTCTTTCTGTTAACCATGATCTTACATTCCGTTCTTTCTTCGTCTCTTTCAAACACCAGAATCTTAGTTTTACTCGCATTCAGGCTTAGACCATTATTTTCACACCCATCTTTCAGGATGGTGACCAATGCCTGCAACTCGCATTCTGATGATGCAATAAGCACTGCATCATCTGCGTACAACAGGCAGTTTACCTTCAAGTCACCCACTTTCACTCCCATATCACTTTGTTTCACTCCTTGGAGACAACTATCCAAGTACAAATTGAACAGCCAAGCTGACATGGCACAACCCTGTTTGACACCCGATTGAATATCAAACCGAGGCGACATGCCAGCTCCTACTCGTACACAGGCTGAGTGATCTCGGTAAAGAGACTTTACAGCCTGCAACAAGGGTCCGTTCACATTGTACCGAGGTAGTATCTCCCATAACTTCTTTCGCACAACTCTGTCAAATGCCTTCACCAAATCCACAAAAGCACAGAAAACTTTTTGGTTTACAGCCAAAAATTTTTCTGTGATCATGCGGAGGGAGAAGATCTGGTCCATACAGAAGAGAGAAGATCTCTTCCAGGTCTAAAGCCTCCTTGGGCCTCCCACAACAGCCTCTCAGATCTCTCTTGCATTCTTCTCGCTAAAATTTTAGCATAAATTTTACTACCTAAGCTAATCAAACTGATAGCCCTATAGCTTGCACAGTCTATCTGTGAACCTTTGCCTTTATACAAAGGCACGATGACTGCGCCTCGCCAATCATCTGGGACCTCCCCTTTCTTTCAGCATAAATTGCACAGATGAAAGAACAGGTCCAAGACGCGCGGCCCACCATGTTTGATCATCTCAGTAGTAACTCCATCTGCTCCCGCTGCCTTACCACATTTCAGACTTCTTATGGCACTCTCTACTTCTTTTATACTGATTTCGCCGTCTGCTACAGCAAGATTCAGCATATTGCTGTTACTTGAGACAGAGGCGTCATCATCACATTCATACATCTCCTTATAGAATTCCGCCCATCGTTGCAAAACGGGTGTTGGTTCTGTTAATATTTCACCGTCCTTCGAAAGCACCCCTTTCATTCTGCAGGTTGACGAAGAACCCCGAGAATCACTAACTTCTCTCCAGAAAAGCTTCGTGTTTTCTCGGAAGTTGTTCGTCAACTTTTCATCTCTTTCATTCTCCGACTTTTCACGCTTCGCCTTAATCAGTGCTTTCGTTTGGTGCTTTTGCAACTTGTACTCTTTCTTCTTGATCTCTCTCATACTTTTATTCTTACCAGAGGCTTTATAATCCTGCCATGCTTTCTTCTTTCTTTCTACGGCATCTTTCACTTCGTCATCCCACCATTCATCGCGCTTTTTACTAAAGCCTCTTTTCATAGTACCACACACCTCTATTGCTGCTTCAGTCATACTATTCCTAAGATTCTGCCAGCATACTTCTACACTCTCATTTCCTATTTCGCAACTGTCTAGCTTCTTGGAAATCCTTTCTTTATATTCCTCTTTAATAGGTGGATCTTGAAGCTTCCAGCTTCTTATGCGGTTATTCGCCTCCAAGTTTGGACACCTCGTGCGGGCGCGCCAGCCTGTGAACAGACCCCTTATTCTAGTAACAACTAGATAATGGTCCGTTCCCAAGTCGGCACCCCTAAACACACGTGTGTCCATAACTTGGTTCCGAATACGCTGATCCACCAGGAATAAGTCAATCATACTTTTCTCTTCCATTCGCTCCCATGTGTACTGATGAATTTGTTTGTGATCAAACATCGTGTTTGCCACAAACAAATTCTTCTCCTTACAAAGTTCCAAAATAAGCTTACCAGCCTCATTCACTCTCCTATCACCGTACTTCCCTAATATAAGCTCGTAACCGATCCGCTCGGTTCCGACCCATCCATTCAAGTCACCGCACACTATTAACTTTTCATTCGCTCTTACGCTACCTAGAACTTCCCTGACACTCTCCCAGAACTCCTCTAGCTCGCCTGATAGAGCTGAGGATACTGGCGCGTAGGCCGCTAACAAGAATAATCTTGTTATCCCCAGCTTAAAGCGAACCCAAAGGAGCCTCGGGTTGATCGCCTTATATTCCACCATTGCACACACCAATCGAGAGGACAACAACACACCTACCCCCTGACACCCGCGATCACTCTCTGGTACGCCGGCCCAGAGATCCGTAGTCCGCCCGGCAGATCGGTAGTGTTACTGCCCTTCCTCTTGGTCTCAGTCACACAGATCACATCCAGATCTCTATCATCCATCACATCTAGTAATTCATTCATCTTCTGTTCCATCCCTCCTCTTACATTCCACTCCACTATTTGTAGCTCCGTCCTCCACTTCCCGCCGTCTCGGACATGGCGTGTCGGGTGGCGGTCCCCAACGCCGCACTCGTCTACTCCCCCCTCCCCACTTCTCACACCAACGGGCGCGCCTCGGGGGGACGCCCTAACATACAGTGCCCTGGTGTACGTGGCGGATGGAACTCTGCAGCCCTAACAAGTAGGGCTGGCGGGGATCGCTACGGGCAAGCATTCCATCATGGACCCCACCCCACACATAATGTCTCCAATTCTGACGAAAAACGGAGAACGGAGTGTCCTACGCACGCACTATGCCCTAAGAGTAGGGTACTCTTGCGACAATAAACCTTCAAAAAATCAAAACTAAAAGTATTATAATTTAGTACTAAAAATATAATAAATATTTAATACCAAACATACCTTATGGCTTGGTGTGTTAAGTGCTTTCTTCTTCTGGGGTTCGATTCCCGCTGGCGGTAAGGGCGGAGGCGCCGGCACTTGGGGGGATGATGTCTCCTGGAAATTTGAAGATTACTTATTTTACTCGCTTTGAAAGGAAAGTTGTAGTCTTATCTTTGTATATAATAGAGTTTTTGTTATACACTCGTTTTGTTCAATTAGAATTAAGAAACACCACACAAACTTCTGTTGTGTAATATTAAAAAAAAATACTAGTCGAAAGAACTCATTTTTATTATAATTTATTGTAAAATTAAAAAATGAACAGCCTTGCTAATAATCATAAATAGCATATTGAGACATCTACACCTAGATCTATTTAAATATTGTACAATAGGCACATTTATTAATAAACGAATAGTATAACATTTGCTTCATAACAATAAGACTGTCGTAAAGCAGTATGTACACGTGTACACCGTCTGACTATATAAGCATGACTGGCCGTGGGTTCGATTTCTATGCAGGTGAACACTCATATGCGATTCGGAAGGAAACGTAGACACCTACATATACGTACTTCATACTACAGAAACGTAGACACGTACCACTAGATCTTCTCTGATATCTCAGGTAATCGTGCATCATCATGTCAGGTAATTATACTCTGTTCGACAAAGCGCGCCGTTCAATTCCCCCACCTAAATCGCAATGACAGAGGAGAACGGAGTAACTTAGCATTAGGTTCTCTCTGACTACCCTAAAAAGTGAGAAAAGGCATACTTTAATACAATATAATAATAGTTACCTGTCCCGGGGGTCGAATCGGTATTCGCTCGTGTCCGGGCCCGAGCGACGGGGGAGGTATCGGCCGCCGATTGAGATAGCTATTCCCATCTGTGTTTGTGCCTGGAGAATTAAATGTTATATATTATTAAGTAAATAAATAAAAACATTGTTTTAGAAATACATTGTATTATAAAGAAATACGTCATAACAAGAACATTTTCGATTTATGTTATATTTTATTAATAAACCAGCGGACGAAATTGAATTATTTCGTCGATTTAAAAAATAGTTTTAACTCTAAAATAAAAGTAGTCTAAGATACTCTTTATTATTGCATTAGCTATCTAATAGTCATCAGTCCAGCCGCTCCAGAGATCAGCCGGATCGAACAGACAAACAATCAAAAATGACATTACATACGTTTGGTATATGCAACGTCTATACATACATATGAACGTAGAAGTGGTTATTTTAATATTAGCAGACACTGCAATTTAATCTGACGCTCTATGATAAACTTAACTAAATACTCTTATAACAAAATTTCTAAAGAAATAAAAGAAAAGAATGTCAATGAGCTGTCTTAATACTCAATAATGTTTCCCAAAACGCATTTATTATATATCGTAATAATTGCACCAAAAAACGAAAAAAAAAAAAAAAACTGAAATAGCTATATCCCGCACACAGCAGGGTAGGCAGAGGGAACCTAGTGTTAAGACACTCCGTGCCCCACTTTCCGCCGAATTCGGAGGCTTGCGTGTTAAGTGGCGGAACTTAACGCCGCGCTTTACCTCGACACCAGAGCGAAGAAAATGGAAATATAATTTCCACTCCTCGAGTGGGAATCGAACCCACAACCAGTCATTTACAGTCACACGCTTGTGTCACTGGGCCATGACTGGCCACAAAAAAAAGAAAAAAAAAAACAAAAATCTGAGGAAGAAACTTGAAAATCTCCAGACACGTTATTACGAGTAGGATTTATTGAATCAAATTCTATTTTAAATCACAGTTGGCGAGGTGAATGGCATATTCGTTTTATTGGCATCCGACATGTTGACTGTTTGCCAAGATGCTCTTAGCCAAGGAAAAAGGGTTAATCATGATTTGTTGTTTAGAAAACTATTGTTAACAGTCTGGTGGTGGCGGTCAGTGGGACGGAGGTCAAGGGTTCAATTTCTCTATATGAATTTAAAGAATTTGTTTTATCTGCATTTTTGCTTTAGTTCAACGAATAAGACTTTAAAAATATTAAAATATATTTTTTCGACATGAGGATTCCCGGATTTTTACGTCGCGTTTTGACTTGTTCACTAGAGCGAAGAAATGACTTACTTGTATAATCTTTCTTTCGAGTGGGAATCAAACCCACAACTTGTTATTATTAAAACAGTCACTACTAACTAACTAACTAACAGAGATATTAAAGTAATATCGTTTATTAAGACAAAATTGGTCAAGCTAGAGCTCTTTGACGTCCCATTTCAATAAACCATGTAAAGCGAGTATTTAGCATATTGATTTCAAACAGAGACGTTATGGTGCTTTGTAATCGTAAACGAAATTATAGTTAAATCATTTACATACAATCACTTTGGTAAGACAAAGCGCCGCGTTAAGTTACGCTATTCAATACATAATGTTTCAAATTTGGGTAGAAATTGGAGTAAGGAATGTAATGACACTAGAAGTCTCTGAGTATCCTACTACGTAAAATAAATTAATAAAAGGCTACAAACTAATAAACAAATGAAATTTTTTAACATTTTTTTACTTCACACTGTATCCCGCACACAGCAAGGCAGGCAGATGCAGATCAGATGTTTGGCGGTTCGTCTTTGACATGATAGTGGTCGCGAGCCAGTCGGAGAACGAATCTCCTACCACCAAGCTATTGGATCTCCCGTCTTTAACGGGACGCTACCCAGCGGCGGGGGGGAATTGTATTCTTAACCCGTCCCCCCACGGGATAAAATTCCTTAATACCGATTAAGAAAAAATTTGAACCTGCGACCCGCTAATCACTCAAAGCTAAAATCAAATAATTTTATTCAAAATAAGAAGTTACTAGCTTCATTTTTTGAACGCCACCAGGTCACTTAAGTCATTTTCCAGTCAAAAACTTTCATATCTAATGGCTAAGTCCGCAACGACTAGTTGCTTATTTTGCAATTATAATGTGTGTGATGATGTTTATAATACTAACCTCTGAGTGTCGGCTTATCAGCGAAGGGGTTGCGATACTCAGGCGGCAAGGGCGGCGTGAAGAACGCGCGTCCGGGGGGAGCGTACGACGGGACCGCGCCCACGCCCGCCAGTAGCGCCGCGCCGTGGTGTGCTGGGGGCCTGGAAACAACGAATTGATATATTAAAAAATATAATTTATATACTTTATATAGTTAATGGAGCCAGTCGTTGCCTAATGGCACAAACGTGTGGCTGTAAACGGCTGGTTGTTTGTTCAAATCTCACTCGAGTACTGAAAATATTTCACATTTCCATTTTCTTCGCTTTGGTATCGAGACAAAGAACGGCGTTAAGTTCCGCCACTTAACACGCAAGGCCTCCAAAAATCGGAGGAAAGTAGGGAACTGAGTGTGTTAACACTAGATGTAGAAGGAACCTAGTTTTAACACACTCCGTTCCCTCGTTACTCTAGGGCATACCTGCCTGTGTGCGGGATACAGCTAAGATAAGATAAGCTATATTATTTAATTTATTTTTCTTTGCACGCTTTGATCTTGAAGATAAAGCGCGTTTAGTTTTGCCAGAAAGTAGACAACGGAGTGTTTTGACACTAAGTTCTCTTTCATATCATGAAAAGTGCTTAAAACTCTTAAGAAAATCATGAATCTCTAGTCTACACGTTCTTTGGCCATAAAATAAACTACAACAAATACCAAAAAAAACATACGCATATTTACGGCTTTATTCGTTGAAATATTTGCTTTTTTATAAACATTCTCTAAATACGGTTAGAAAATTTGTATGTAAATTTGACATTTAAATTCCGAGCAAATTCGAACCCGCATCCACGTTAATACCGTGGCTTGACTTTATAATAAGGTTTAATGTTGTCATGTTTCACATAAAAATGTGTGAAAAAGCAATTTTAATTTTCTAATATAGTCTGAATTTTGTTAATTTTCTTAATTTTAAGTCTATTTTTAATTATTTGAAGTCTTTTGTTAATTATATTTTTTATTTTAATTAATATTTTTTACGGACGGAAAGTGAAGGATGAAGTGTCTTGACACTACGTTTACTCTGACTATCCTGCTTGTACCAGTTGTATCTCTCTCTCGTGTCTTCTATAATCGCAATTTCCTCTGTATGAAATTTGACAAAAAAGAAAATAAAAGTAGCCTTAGTTACACCTTCTTATATCAGTTATCTGACAGTGAAAGTCTCGTCAAAATCTATCCAGATCTTCTAGAGATTAGCCATAAAAAACAGACAGACAAACAAAAATTGTAATAAATGTTATTTTGGTATATGCACCATATATACATACGAATGCATTTATTAAAAGGAGTTATTTTAATATTACAAGCATGTACTTCAATTTTATATATTTGTATAAATATAATATATAAGTAAATATATATTTCCGTAAAATCATATAAATACGTGCACATAAACTGTTTAACAATATAACAGTACGACAAAGAATAATAAATCAGGCACTAAAGAGACAACAATGCAAGTTAGGTAGTAAATTTAAACGCAAATTTCAATAAACGTAGGCCTTACTGCGAAATAGCTACGCGGAGTGAATTAAAAACACTTTACCCTCTTGTGAGAATGTTCGTGGGAATGCGGATTATCTTAGTATGTTTTGTTACTAAGGTCCAAGTTAGTCAGTCATAGTTGGGGGCTCATATTCATTTAAAAACTTGTTATTCTTTAATTGTAGTTTAAGTATAACATAATTAACATACTTTTGTTGTTTAAATGATTATTAAATAATTACATAGTAATAAAGAATAGTTATAAATTAAAATTTTAAAAAATCTTATTAATAAAAATTATCAGAATTTTAATATTTAGTTTAGCTAGATTCTAAAGCAGCTAGTGTATTTTTCTTTGCTTAGTCAACAAAACATGTATTATTTCTAACTTTACTTTTTTTTGAACAAAACCATGAAATGTGTCACGACAATCTGTTCTATAGTTTCCACGTGAAATCCAGATTACTTGTTAAGTGGCGGAACTTAACGCCGCCTTAATAAAATTTAAATTTATTAACTTTAAAAGCCATTTCAATACTATCTCCAGCGCATTTCTACATACAAGTCATTTGTACCTACACATTAGACCTTAGCATTCGGAACATGCGGCTCATTGATTGAAATAATTAATTATGTACTGATTAGATATATGTACGTAATTAATGAGAATATGTAGTTAGTGGCACCTAATTGTTGGATTAACGTGGAGTAAGCAAACCGGATGTAATTGATTTCAGATATATATGTACTGAGTAGAATTTAGACCTTAGAGAGACCTTAGGCCGTTTTACTGTAGGATGTACGTTCGATTTCTACCATACATCTTATTTACATATAATATAACATTACATAGTCGGTAAATTTGTCTTAAAGAATACGTAAAGTTAAACGTAAATACGATATGCCATGTTTTTTAATTTAATTTAAAATATTTAAATATTAGCAGCTTCTATTTTTTGTTAAGACACTACCTCCTCCACTTACCACCTGATATCTAGACATTGCATGTTGAGTGGCAGATCTCAACGCCGCGCTTTGCCTCAAGTACCAGAGCGAAGAAATAAAAATTACTAAGAACTTAATTCAAAGTTTGAAAAAATCATAATAACAATATTTTTATAGAACTTATTAATAAAATTAAAAAAAATACAAAAAATATAATACAACATACACAACCGTCAGCGTCAGCTAGTCTAAAAACGATCTAGGTTATAACAATCAATGCCAAATCAGACAACCTAAATACAATCGGCCAAATTCTAAACCTAAGTAGATTTCCCATCGTACAAGTTTAGCTAGAGTCAGTGACCTGTGACCAGCCAATATAACATGACCTTACGTTTCATACAAAATGTATGGCGGGACCGCGATAAGGACAACCGAGTTAAGTTGACCTGTGTTTACTTGTATTTTGTATAAGAGAGGGGTCGTTTTAAACTGGTCAGGTTAGAGCTGGCATGGTGCCCGCTCTGATGGTTGTTACGCTATTCTCACTGTGTTAACCGCATTTTAATAGATCCCATACCGCGTGTATTGTAAATACATATCTTTATTAATGCTATGGGGATTAGAATGCTTTGTATGAGCCCATATGTGGAGATAAGTGTGTAATATATTTATGATTGTATATTAAATACAAAATAAATTATATATTATATATATATATTATATATAAAATATATCAAATATAAAACAATATTCATCTACAATTATAATAAAAATATAACTGATCGCTGTCTGATCTGAGAAAATGTTATAAGGAGCATTTATCAATGTAACCGAAAACAATGATTTTTAAATTTCTTTTCTGTTTGTTTGTTTGCTAATTTGTGCATCCTAATCTTTACGGCTTAACCGATTTGAATAAAATGTTGAATATACTTCAGTAAGCTTTCCGCACCGTTTAGTGCATGTCACATTTCAATGGGTTCATATACAAAAATGTTACAATAATTTATTATAGTTAATATAAACTAATAATTATAAACTAAAGTATTTTTTATATATGTATGGGTCGCTAGTTGTACATACAAATGATTAATTACTGACTGAACTCTAAGACAAATATATAGATACATGAATAACAATCTCACAAAAGAAAAAAAATGTACAAAACTCATTAATTATTTTTTGCGACAATTTCACAGTAAATCACATAACTTTCCGCCAGTTTAAACCTAGATTTTAGAATCAGACCTAGATTTCAGATCAGAATATACCCTTGATCCAATCCCATTGTCTAGCTCAGGCTAGAGAAACGCCCACCTAAAATAATACATACATATTACCTAAATAAACAAGAATTTGAACGCAATTTCATTTGCGAGGCCTTATAACCAATCTATTTTGTTATTCTAGTATTTTGTAACGTAAAAGTGAAACCTAGCTTTTAGCTTATCCGTAGGAATTTCAACAAATCTACTTTAAACTCCCCAAGAAACTTGGATGCTAAATTTCAGTCTTCTACGACCAGTAGTTCCGACTGCGCGCTGTTTCTTACTGAATGCAGGGACGATTCTATATATGTACATATATCGATTCTACATATGTACCTATATATATTGCTGTAACTCTAAAATTTTAGACAATCGTTTAATATTATATTTGGAATAAAAAAAAGTCTTCGTCAAATGTTCCAAATCTCGTTGTTTTGAGATCATTTCAAATTATATACAGCTTTGCTATATGTCATTTTTTTGACAAATATATTTTTGTTGTACCTCGAAAACTGTATATTTTTTATTTACAGCAAATATGCTTTTCAGCGCCGATGTAGCTGTGCCCGTGACTTTGTGAGCTACTAGCCAGAGAGTCAGTCTTTTTAAATCGGCTCAGCCGTTCAAAAGGTAAGCCGAAAAAAACAGACAGACAGAAAAAATAAAAAAAAAAGATATTTTGGTATATGAAACTGCGTATATTACATAAAAACATATTAAACATTTAGTAAAAAATGGTTATACATAGAAACACTCCAATTTTTAATTAATTAATATCTGATATACCCAACTGTATAATTACAAGTGGGATTTGAACCTGTAACCATTTCATTCAAACATGAGATATGTTATTAATTACGCCACAAATCAAAACTAATTATGGTCAAAAAAACGAAAGTCAAAACGGCCATCGACATGGTCCATAATAAATCCGAATGGCACATTATAAAGATGTCACGGTCTGCTTACTTAATGTAAATTTACGCATGCATACTCTTTAATTAACTATACTATAGGTACGTAAGTATTGCAACAATAGAAAGCCGTAGTTTCGAAAATGTTTTGACACAGTGATGAGAGCGTGCTATGACATTTCGTGGTTCATAATTAGGACGAAAGATAAAAATCATATGTTTGGCATAATATGTAGGAATAAATTGTTTTAGCTTCACGCTTTTTCTATTACAGCAAGGCTATTAGTAAGAGCTCAGTGTCAAGACACTCCGTTCTGCACTTTCCGCCCGTAATCAAAGTAGACATAAACGAATTGATTTATTACATTCTCTCCGACAAATGGTCAATCGGTTGTCAATGGTCAATTTTAAACAAAAGTATCATATAATAGCATAAAATTATACTAAATATTTTTTTTTAGCTTCACGCTGTATCCCGCACACAGTAGGGTAGGCAGAGGGAACCTACTGTTAAGACATTCCGTTTCCCATTTTCGAATCAGAGGCATTGCGTCTTAAGTGGCGAAACTTAACGTCGCTTAACTAACTTGAAAACGTATAGTTTAACTAACTTAAGTGTTTAAACGACAAAAGACATGGTCATATCTTAGGCTAAAAATTAATGAAATTAATTAATTATATGTTTCGTATTAATTAATGTAATTAAATACGGAATTTCAATACTTGAATATTATATTAACATTATTTATACTTTGAGGCCGTCGCGGCGCAGTGACAGCGTTTAACTGAAAACGTGATTGTTGTAGCTTCGATTCCCACTCGGGGTAATGGTTATATTTAAGTTTCATTTCTTTGCTGTGGTGGCAAGACGTGTAGCGTAGAGTTCCGGCAATCAACACGCAATGTCTTGGACGCAGGCGGAAAGTGGAGGAGGGATACCACTAAAACCAGTGAATAAATGAAGAAAATATATTAAAATACTTCTTTATATTACTAATATCTGCAGAGTATAAGCCTAACATGTGCCACTGTACACTAGATGGCGTTGTTCATAATTCATATATATGCAAAAGACACAAACTATAAGCGTACAAGTCTCTAATCTCATATAATATTTAAAAATACATTTTAATATAAATTCTTAAGTACAATGTAATTCTACAACTTTACACATCATTTCCGCGGCTTGATACTAGATGGCGCTTAACATTTCCAAATTATAATTACTACTACAAAAATTATATTATGACAATATAAATAAACAAATATATTTGAAAAAAAAAACAATAATTTACAACAAACACATTATCTCATAAACATTCAACTTTTAAAATGACGTAGCAAAAAAACATTTATTTAATATAAAAAAAGTCGCCAGGAGTTATAAAACTGGTGTAAACTAAAAGCTGTACCAGTGTTTTTAAAGCGCGGATTTCAATAAAATAAATGAAGGCTCTGTAGGGTTGCATATAATGCAAGTGAGAAACAATAGCAGTTAAATTAATGGTTTGCTGCAACGTCGTCGTGTCGTACACTTTCGGAAAATATTCAGAATTGTCTGCGGTGTAGGTTATGAGCGGAGGGCGGAATGATTTTTTTTTAATACTTTACTTAGTATATAATGAGTATTTATTAAAAATATATAATTAATAGAAAATAATTTTTGGTGCATGTTTCTTTATCGTTATATATTTTATTAGCTTCACGCTTTCTTACCTTCCGGCGAATTTTGAAGGCATTATGTGTTAAGTGGCGGAACTCAACATCGTGTTTTGCCTCGACACCAGAGCGAAAGAAATAAATATTTTATTATATACATATAGGACACTTTCTATTTTATTTCAGTGGCCAGTCGTGGCCCAGTGGCACAAGAGTGTGACTGTAAACGACTGGTTGTGGGTTCGATTCTCACTCGAGGAGTGGAATTTATATTTCCATTTTCTTCGCTCTGGTGTCGAGGTAAAGCGCGGCGTTAAGTTCCGCCACTTAACACGCAAGCCTCCGAATTCGGCGGAAAGTGGGGAACGGAGTGTCTTAACACTAGGTTCCCTCTGCCTACCCTGCTGTGTGCGAGATATAGCGTGAAGCTATTTTTTTTTTTTATTTTTCTATTTTTTTACTTAGATATGCATATGTTATGCGTGAATTTAAATAATGGGCTTAGTATTGTCTTTTGCTTCATCTACTATACTTTTATATTCAGGATAACTTTACATTAGCAAAGTCAAAAACACACAAAGCATACAGTCAGTTACTTTTGACCGCTTCACCTTAGAAAACCTTGTTAAGAATTTAAAAAACTCGTAAAAATACATTCTTATTCCATTTAAAAATGGATTATAAGATTTTTGCAACATTGTCATAGTATATTTAAAAATATCTTTCTTTTTGAGGGTGCACTTTACTTCAAATGTATTATTGTACTTATACTTAAATTTGATGTCTTAAAGGTTTTTAGAATAACAAAAAATACACTACACCTACTTTTATAAATAATTAACATAAGATTTACTTTTAATTTTGGTTCACTTAACGCTTTTCTTAAGTATGAATAGAAAAATAATTATAAGACTAGGTGTTAATATTAATTTATTAGTTCAATAAAATACTAGGTATATTTATATTTGTAAACAACGTATTCATTCAATTTGTACATAAAACATGTCCAAAAATCGTCATACAAAAGAAAATAACAAACACAACTTTTAAATAATAGAATTCAGTTTTCAAAATTGTACCTTTTTCCTAAACTAAATTCAATAAAGAACTAACATCAAAATGTAAATCAATTTTCAGTACAAAGCACACACACGGAACACTTATTCAAACATATTGGTTACATTCAACGTTATATTGGTTACATACCCCATATGTTATATTGGTTTTTACGTAAACTATTTGACGGTGGGAAACTGACCACTAATCAAAGTATTGATTTGTATGCGATAACGTTTTTCTATAGTTTTTTGATTAAAAATATACATATGCCGAAAAAGACTGTATTTTCACCCACTCTCCGAATTTTAAAAATATTTAATACATCTTTAATATACTCATATGTATGTGGACTAGTTTATAATCGTATTAATGCTTCTTATTTTTATTCGTGTATAGTTTTGTCATTTTAGAACCAAATTTTTTATTATTTTTTTTCTGTGTCTTCGTGGATAAACTGATCAATCAATGATCAATGAGACGATAATTTTATTTTAAAGGAAAAACGATAACTTTAGAGTATGCCGTGTCACAACGTGGCAATGTCTCACTGTAAATACGATTTGTTGTGGATTTGAGCCGATTTCCACTTGGCGTAATAATTTCATTTAGTCAATAATTTTCGTTACTCCGATTTAAAGTCCATCACTCAACTCATACCTCGAATTCACACGAGTGGGGAACGGAGTGTTTTATTTATTTTTTGGACACATAATAGTTGTTATAATTAAATGCACAACACGCAGTTTCTAAGACTAAGTTCTCTCACTACTTTGCAAAAAAGTATAACGCTGGAAATAAGTAACAAACTATATTCAAAATACAAAATAATAAATCATATACTTAAAAAAAATACAAACAGCTCGAGCTCCCTACACATTATATAACCGTATAATAAATAGCATTAAAATCGAACCCACACGTACCTATCTATGAGAAATGCACGTCATTACATCGGACGTGTTTAACACTCTTCGTATAAATATACGAAAAGCTTTAGATTAATGACGCTGTACCGACAGGGTACCTTTTCGTCTAACATCTACTGGGTATGGTACAAGTTATAAGCGTCGATTTAAATTTTAATATATAAAATATTTTATGTAGGCAAAGGTTTTGAAAAAGATCATGATGAGCTTTCAAGTATCGTTGTTTATATAAATTTTACTTTTGTAGATTAACGCTCCCACATAGCAGAGCAGTCGAGAGAACCAAATGTCAAGACACTCCATTCTTCACTTTCCTTTACTTTTGAATGACAAATTTTACTGTATTATATGAATATTGAGCTCTGAATAACAATATAAGATAATTTTACCTATTGAAACATAATATAAGATTATTAAGAAAGTATAATATAAGATTATTAAGAAAGTATGAAATAAACTTTGTTATACTATTGATCACAAAAGAGTGTTTTGGTTGACGGTTAATAATAAGGATATAACCGCTGTATATC
>JAHESG010000082.1:0-25009 GCA_019049465.1 Dryas iulia moderata | reverse complement strand
ACAGGGTCCATACAAGAAGTCTAATATAAGAACCAAGTAACAAATTATGAAATCTTCAGAACCTTCATTCAGAAACTGTATTTTTGATCGTAGTGAATTCTAAATATAAAAACTTATTTTCCATTCAAGATTAAGGTGACGGTTATACGTGTCACAATATGATCTTTACATCAAAAACACATTTAAAAGAAGTTAGATTGGCTTGCGAGAGTTGGCGGGTGGCCATACGTACATGGGAGTCTTGTCGGCGTCTTAAAGCCCGCTCTAATCTTTGAAGATCCGCCACAGATTGTTTGTAAGCATTTTGGTCCATCAAAGTACGATGGATGCAAACTTTTTCCACTTAAATTTTGATTACAGCATCAAAACAAGTCTGTTTGAAAATAACAAAATTCTTTGGTATATCCAAGCGGTCAGATTTTTGATATTTAAATAATTAGCCGTATTGGTTTTCGTTTAGGAAATTTACATTAAAAGACTTATATAAAACAAGCTTTATTCTTTATTTTCTACTCAAGATTAGTATAGTTACGTGTAGACACGTAAGTCTTTATTACATTCATATCGTAAAATGCACATTGTGAACAATTAATAGATACATTTGTCATTTAAAACACACGTCTTTGCTTTAGCTTAATTATATTTACAATAATATCATCTATGCACTGTTTTCTTATAAATTAACAATTTGGCAACATGTTAACTTTAACATTCACATATTAAACGTACCTTATATATATTACATATATTAATTGACAGAAGAATGAGTTTTTTGAAATAAAGGCAAATGAATTTTTATTAAATTAAGAACAAAATTTAAGTACATATTTTAATATATAATTATAATATGTATTTCAAACGTTAAGAGGTTGCAATTAGCTTCGATTCTTTGGCATTTTCTTGGCAAGCGTCTGGTGCATACATAAATACTTACTTTACCTAAATTCATAAAAGAATTAAGTACAATAAAATGAAATATTTTTATAAAATAGTCCATGAACATTTCAATATTTTGTGAAATAGCAAAAAAAAAGATAAAAAGTTAAAGTTTACTTTTAATGAAGAACAATTTTAAGAAGTTACAAAAATTATACTATCACAGCAAATACGAGACTCTTTTATTTTTAAATATAATAAAGTAAACGGTTGCACACTCAAATCATAATTTAGATTATCAGTCTCAAAATATGTAAAATATAATTAAAATGATCAAAGTTCATAATACATTGAGACAAACAAATTAATTATATTCATTTCTTGTGCCTTTTTTTGACAGCAATGTAGTATAATAACCAAATATATTTCTGCAAAAAAAACACTTTACAAGTTCACTGGAAAGCAGAATATAACAATTTTGTTTTAATTTGGTGATTATAAATGCCAAATTTTGGTGCAATTGTTACAAAGAATACATGCAACAAGAAAGTGTGTTCTAAAATTCAACAGGACAACTTATATCTTTCATTAGTGGTCTTATAAACCAGACCACTAGTATAGTATTTCACAAATTTACTGCGTAGAGCTGTAGGCGTGAAAAAAAATACACATTCCTATATCGTGAGTTTTCTATTAAGGAACTTTATATAAATACTTATGAATTTATTATTTAATAAACAACAACATTTATACACAATATACATATGTAAATATCGCTTAATATGTTCAAAACTCAAGTTTCAACTATGAGATTAAACATGATTCTATACCATTATTAAAACTACATTACCTGTTTTCGAGAAAATTTGTAAATTAACGTATTATTATAATAGTGCTACTTGTCTGCCAAGTTCCTTAAAGCCCCTGAATGAAGCTCCCTCCATACACCAAATATTCTAAGCCATATAAGTCTAAAATATACTAAATTCCTCTTGACACAGTGATATATTATAGCTAAGCATATAATGTGCAAAATTATAATCGATCTAAACAATATATCTACATAGTATAATTTTATATGATTTACAAGTGCATCCAAATGTATATTTGTAAAAGTGTAGCTTTCAAAAATCATTTATACCTTTATAACCTACATATATCGCATATAAGGTTCAAATGTAATCAAGCTAGTCGATAAATACATAATATACAATATGTAGTGGACAGTGTACGTATTTGCGTTTATTATATTAAGGTGCATTTAAAACAATTGTAAAAAATACATTGGTATAAAGATTGAAAATAAAATCCATGGATGGCATCTTCTCCAGTTGGCTTCATCTGTGAATAAAATAATATGTTTAATACTTAAATTTTTCGAATACTTAATAGGTCATAATCGAATCGGTGCTCATTTATATTTATACGTTCGGCAATCGAAAACTACGCTTAAAGCCTTTTCGAACATCTGAGGAAACTAACATGGAAATTCAAAGTTCTTTTTAAAATTTCTCGATATTTAAAGTGGCTCTAAAAGCTTTCTCAAAGGATATATAAAATAACTTTGCATACAATTAACATACATGCGTATTTAAAATTGTATATGATTTTACTTTCCTCAGAACTATAACAATTTTTTAATACTAAATATTTAAGTTATATAAAAACAATATTATGGCCTGAATTAGAAAAAAAAAAGTAAATCAAACGAGTTCATTAGACTTAATTCTCGACATTTAAGCAAACTTGTAAATTCTTGCAATTACATTACCATTTTCACTGGCCAGCCAGAATTTAATGAAGGTATTTACCTGTGACCTGCGATGCACCACCCACCCAGTTGAGATGTGTCTTCCCACCACCCTCGTCAGACTTTTGCTTCCCCTTATCGATCTCGTTTAAGTTCGATTGATACTTCGTTCCTGAGGAGACGCATGATTGAAAATAACTTCATTTAATTTAAAAAATTGCTTTACTTCTTACATTAAAAGACTTGATTATACTTTAATTTTTTTTTTTGCTATTTTTATCTTGAATGGGTTTATTAATTCGAGACGTTGCTGAGAAACACATAGCCACACAAGCCTGCATTAGACGATCCTCGAGTTTTTTTATTTTATGTATATTGTATCCTATATATACACATGTAGTAACAAAAACAGTTATATTATATATGAGGCATCTTAATATAATATATAATGCTTTAATGCAATATAATAAGATATCAAAAAACAATACTCATGTAAATCTCATGTAAAGGAAACGACCGCAAGTAATAGTCATTAGGTAAAGGAAAAGATTCAATATGGACAGGGAACGGGCCGGTCGGTCGCCAGCAGATATTGAAAAGTTGCGCAATATTGTCGAGTGGCTGGCCTAGCCGTAAATTCGTAATGGAAGCAAAAAATAAAACAGAACAGCGGTCGATGTCCTAACCGCTCCGCGTCGCCACTCGCCAACCGTGCAAAAACAACTCCCCTCAAAACTTACAATGCTTGTGTCTAAATGTATTTTCAAGTTCAGGTTCATATAGCAAATTTTGTTACAGGTTTTAATTTCAAATTTCACATTTGAAGAAATAAATAAATATATTTTTAAGTAATACTTTAATGGAACGCCATCATTAGAAGAAAGAAAAAATGCATTTTTACAGAAAAAGAATGATAAGATCCTAAAGCGGAAAGCACAAGTTGACACTTGGCTATAATAGGTTGTTGCGCAAGATGTTGTCGTTGTCCGGCGAGTGGCAACATGTCCGGGAAAATGCCAAACTTCCCAATAACGGCGGAGTAATGACGCGCACCGAACAACTTACGAGCCCCGGTATTACGAGACCGTAATACGATTATACTAATATACAACGTAACATAATAAAGTCGAAACAGCTTAGTTTCAGTAAACTTTACACTCTCGTGATTTTATTAAAAAAATATACAATTACGAATTTGTTAGTAATAATTTAATAGTGTAGAGACGTTGTGGAACGAACTTCGTTATTTCGTTATTAGTGTTTTAAGTTCACACTGTATCTCACACACAGCAGGGTACGCAGAGGTAAGCTGGTGTTGAGACACTCCACTCCCCACTTTTTGCCGAATCCTGGAGGCATTCCGTGTTAAGTGGCGGAACTAAACACTGCATTTTTTTTTATGGAATAAAGGAGGCAAACGAGCTGAAGGCCCACCTGGTGTTAAGTGGTTACCTTCGCCCATAGACATCCACAACAATAAAGTTATGGATGCGTTGCCAGCCTTCGGAATGTAGGACAGGAGGAGGGAGGAAGGATGGGAATGGTGGGAATAGGGAGAGCTGGCTTACATGCCATCGAACCGGAACACATCATAAGATATTTGGCGGTTCGTCTTTGACATGATAGTGGTCGCGAGCCAGTCGGAGAATGAATCTCCTACCACCAAACTACTGGGTTACCCGCCTTTTACGGGACGCTACCCAGCGGCGGGGGGGAATTGTATTCTTAACCCGTCCCCCCACGGGAGGAAATTGCATTTTGCCTCGACACCAGAACCAAGAAAATGCAATACAACATTTAATATTTCCATTAATCAAGTGGGAATCGAACCCATAACCAGCCGCGTTTACAATCACACTTTGTTCCCACATATATGAAAATGTATTCTAGTTTTTTTTTTATTGCATAAAGGAGGCCAACGAACAGAAGGACCACCTGATAGTAAGTGGTTACCTTCGTCCATGGACATCCACAACGTTAGAGTAGTTGTGGATGTGTTGACGACCTTGAGAGTGAAGGAAGGATGAGGATGGTGGGATTAAGGGAAGTGATGGCTTACATGCCATCGAACTGAAACACATCATCATATGTTTGGCGGCTCGTCTTTGACGTGATAGTGGTCGCGAGTCAGTCGGAGAACGAATCTCCTACCACGAAGCTACCCGCATCTTACGGGACGGTACCTCGCGGCGGAGAGGAATTGTACGCTTAACCCCATCCACGGGACAAATATAATGTATATGTATAAACGTATGAATGTGTTTATAAATTTTAATTTAAAATAGGTTTTTGCGCCGCTTACCACCAATTAAGAACTCTTGCTAAAAGCTCAATAAAAGGTTGCCTGTTAAAGATTACTTTCAGTGATATGGTGGCTTTTGCACCAAATAGAATTATAATTATTTGCAATAAGGATTTTTTATTATTATTAAGTCTTTTGAGAGGCAGAGTATAAATGTTACACAGTAGAAATATACTCGTAATGAATTCTTTAGTTTTAGCACATGCTAACATAGCATAAAAATAAAGAAGATTAATTAATTGTAAAGAGCTGAAAACTTGTAAGGACTATACTGAAAATCGACGGAATTCAAGCGATTTCGAGAATTGTGACCCAAATTAATTCTTGGATTTCGACACCTAAAAACAGAAAAAATTGGTATACGATTAGTGGGTTGGTAGGTTGGTAAATCATCTCACCCCAGAGGATTTCCATTTGTAAACAGGTTACAGATCAACTTACCATCTGGCAAGAAAACAAGAAAAACGAGAAAAAGAAAAAATCCCAAAAATGTCAGTATTCTATATTCACGATATTCGTATTTAAATATTTTTGTGTACAAGTAAGGATGATATCAATTTTTTCCCAAATTTAATAGTGTTTCGAATATACATGTAAATTTTTTGCTGCGTCTGAGTTAATTATTATTGTAGTGCGTGTCTGTTTTGATTAATATCTTGAGTGAACATTTTATTTGTAAACTATTTGTTTGTAATATAGAATACTATAACATTCAAAGCCAGTTAACATCTTCACAACAAGCAAGGCGTCGTAATAGTTTACGATCTATAAACACATATAACGACCACTAATAATAACTGAAACAGCAGCAAACAATGAAAATAAACTGAACGATCTCTGGGGATACAACTCGTAAAGGTATTATTATCTCTTAATAAACGAAATCACTGGCATAAAAATCTTGTTTGGATGCATTTTATCGGCAACGATATCAGATAAATGAACTCATTTTACCACGAACTTTATTGATACTCTGAAATTTATGCATATTTGTTTACGACACCATATTTGCGTATGATATTGACATGGATAACAAATTAAGTAGATTTATGTAGATACTTCGTATTGCAAATAATATAGTAGTTGTATAATACTCAAATAATTAATTAATATCTTTACATTTTCCTCTATCGAGTTAAGATCAAACTATGGTGTATATCAATTAATTTAGCCAAAGAAAATAATAACAGAATATGGGTTCAAATAGTCGCAGAAAATTTTCTGCCTATTCGTTTGTTGGTATTTAAATTACTGTTTAGATGAACACACTGTAAGCTATAAGAAAATAGCAAAAACACAAAAGACATTTTTAATTTGTTACATTTTTCATACAAAATTGAAGGTCTAGAAATGAATATATTATATGGGCCTATATGCTATTGCAGATAGCCTTCATGGGATTAACCGGTGTACCTTGTAAGGAGTTTTTTAATGTGCTCGATATGTCCTCACCTGTGGGGAACAAAGTTTCCTATATTTTCATCAACTAAAATCTTTTTTACAGTTTTACTTTTTTTTCCATATGGCTAGGTAGTCCGAGAAAACTTAGTATGAAGGTTACAGATGTCATAAAGTTCACATAAACGAAATTGAGAGCAATATACAAATAAGTACAGACTTGTTTGTTTAAATAAGATATTATCATCACTATACCTTTATCTATAAGTGGCGTATCACGTCGCGGCGGTCGTGATGGAGGTGGAAGAGTTATCGCCTTTGGATCTGGAGTTGTAGTTGGCGGTGAAGAGGCTAAAGATAAAAGAAACGTTACTATGATATTCAACACTGCTATACTTATTAAGCACGTGTAATTCATTATACTCACTATATAATCTGATAGTCCCATCAGATTCTCCTCTTGGATTTTTTGCAACGCATTTATATGTTCCGTAGTCTTCGGTCACAATATGTCTAATAAGTAATTTCATATGAGTTTTGTAAGCCGGAGCTCCGACGGTATTTTCCATGTGGTATTTAGGACTTTCGTGTATCATGTGACCGTCATCACGGGTCCAATAATTAAGGGACGTAGGATGAGCCTCAGTGAAACATTCCAATGTAACATTGTAATACAAAGGTGCACCAACCAGTTGATGTGGTATCCACAGCATGGGAGGGACTGTAGGTACAAAAAAACACACAACAATTAAATACCTGGAAAATCTGATAAAGATCCATGACACACCACTCAATTATGAGAAATATACGCCGCATTAGTAAATTTTGTTCAATATGGTAGGCAGTTTTTATTACTCAATATAATTTATTATAATACGCAGTGTCTATTCACTAGGTTCTCACTGTGTGCCGAGAGAAGCAGCCAAGTTGAAGTCAAAAAAATACTATTGTTTGGTATGGAAATCTTAGAGAAGTGAAAATTACCAACGTAAAAGAAATTTTTACAATTTTGGATACAATTTTCAATTTCAACAGGTGGTAAATATTACGTAAATGTATGGAAGTAGTACCTTCTAAAGTTATAAAGTCCACGCAAAGAGAATTACAGGCAAATAAAAAACTATTTATTTTCTAAAAAATGTACAATACAATCTTACAATCAACGCTGACTTTGACCCTTTTTGAAACTGTCGGCGGTACTCCATTGCTGGCAATGCATAAATATGCGCCCATGTCTAAACGTGAGATCCGAGCCATTTCTAACACTTCGCCTTCCCATTCGGAGACTAAAACAAAACGACAATGTATACAATATATACCACACGAGATCAATTAAAAATGTTTTTAAGCCTAAAAAAATAACCTGAATGTCCTTTACTGATTGAAATTTTCGAATTGTCGTCTCGTTTCCACTTGATGGTAGGCTTAGGAGAGCCATTAGCGCGGCACGTCAGAGTGACATTGGCGCCCTCTCGGACGATAACGTCGCTTGAACTCAATGAGTCGTCGATTGACGGAGGCACTGCAAAAACATTGATGCATAATTATACAATTCTTCAAAACGATTACAGATTGTAAGAAATTTCATAATATATATGGATATCAAGAATATTACATATAACATAATATATAATGTCTTTAGAGTAGGCAGAAAGTCAGGGAATGGGTGATCTTTTTTATTTAATAAATAACTACATGTAATTTGGAATAATACGAAATGGAATTCGAAAAATACCACGACAATTCTGTTTTCTTACCTACAACGTGTAAATAACCAAATTGTGTTTTGGCAGTGACCGTGTTAATCTGACACATGTAGCGACCTCTATCTTCTTCCCGGACGTCCGATATATGCAGGAACCAGGTGCGATGCTTGTCATGGGTGACACTGACTCGCGGATTACGGGTGATCACGTGGTTGTGGACGGTCAAAATAGCAGACTGTTCGAAATGCATCCATGCTACCTATAAGTATAAAAAATGATATAAAATATTTATTGATATACAACTTTACTCAATGAAAAGAGAGCTAAATTAATTAGTACGATTGAATGTAGTTAGACAAATATAATATTTGTAAAGGTTATAGTTTTTTTTTTATGTGAACAAAACAATTATAGAATATAGTAATGTACTTCTACCTTAAAATGCATATAACGAATGTTAAAACAGTCAATATAAAGTAAGTGAAAAGGATTAGTAGACGATTTTTAAAAATATTTCTTAATTTGGTTGGCCTTTTAAATACTTCGATATCGCGGCTTCGTCGTGTACCCGTTTCGTATTATATTGCAATCCTCGCGGGTGGACTTTTGAAAAATAAATATTTAACCTTGAAATATCAACTATATTTATGCAAAAATTAATTACAATCGGTTTAGCGGTTTATATATAAACTTTCATTCCCTATATCGACCCTTTCAAGGTTGGTTTTGAAAAAATAAGTAATATAAATATACTACTTATTTAGTAGCTAAATAAATATAATTTAGTAGCTAAATATCCAGGGTCAAATGATCTTGGATATATAGCTACTTTCATTCTAAATTTCATCCCAATCTGACCGGTAGATTACACGTGAGCGCTGAATAGACAAACAGACAGACTTTCTCATTTATAATATAAGTATGAATGAAATTCTCATGAAATCGATATACGAGTATTTATAAATTTTATATTCATTTATCCATTGTAGCAAAAACATGTCAAATATCCATTAATGGGGTGTGAATTAGATCGTTTCTGGGGTGATATCTAATCAATACTAAATTAGATGAGTGACATAACGGAAATTAAAGAAACGTTTCTTTTTATACGATTTTATTTTCGACAAGAAAAGTAATTTATAAAAACATGATCGTGCCAATGAGATTTGTCATTTAGCTTTCAAATTGAAGCAGAATTTATGGAAACTTTTCTTTGTATTAAATTATGTATATACTAAAAAGACGGTTGGACGATATTTAAGAGATACGGATTCAAATTCCATTGAGTTCTATTTTATGTAACTATTCATAAAAACGGTTTTTTATACATATAATGATATGATTTTTTATCTATGTAATATTGACCATTGCCGTTTTTTATGCAAAAGTATTTACTAAGCACATTGTAATGCGAGTAATTTGAAATTTTTATACGTTTTTTAAATATCTTTTTCAATTTCTTAAGTAATAATTAACACTTTAAATTTTAAGAGTGTTTAGGTACTTTTTCTTTATGTACACTATAACAAATTAGGTTCTTCATGATCCCATTGAAAAATAAACGCATTACTTTTATAACGTTTAAGTCACTTTATACAAAAGTATATGTCAAATTTATGATAATATTTATATTATAAATTTCATGCATATCTCATAGATTGTAATGAAAAATATAAACTCTAAGTATGATAAATTTTATACTCCTCCGTCCACTCGACTTTTATATAATGGGCCCCAAAATTTTCCTTCACAAATCAATACGAAAATTCTCGAATTTAGTTGTAAAACAGAGAATGAGGTATCACAAGATCCTTTTTGCCTACCGAAAGAAAAAAAAACGTGGAGCTAAAAAAAATATAATTACAACCTGATGACACACCTGATGAAAACACCTGATGTGGAGGTCTATGAAAAATATCTAAAAAAAAAACACTTCTAAGTTATTATACATTTGGGTCCCAGCTCCAATGTCTACAGATGATGAATGGAAGTCATATGCTATAAAATAACAGACTCCACGCAAACCAAGTGGCATCAACAAACTTTAAAATACAGTAGTAAAGTCAAACATCACTACAAAGATACAATTCGATTTAGTAACTGCTTGGTTGCTTGAATATTTTCTCTTCTTAATATGCAGATCTGGCTTATATTAAAAGTACATAAAGTTGTAATCTATTTTTCCACATATTTATCCATATTTTGCTATTCATTCAGGTAAAAAATACTCTAGACAATTTGTTCTGCGACGACAACGAAGTATGCAGACCATTCTAAACACTAAATGATTCATCGTAACCCGGGAACAACACACCACTACAATCACCAACAGCCACTAACAGACAACTAAATTGGAGAAATTGTCCTTCATATATCTTAAATATAATATCCAGAAAGATTGCAATTCAAAAACAATTCACCATTGGGCAAATTTTCACTTTATGACTTTTCAAGGTAATATGTATTTTTATAAAGTACTAGCGGCCCGCTTGCGACATTACCGCGTGAACTACCAAGCTGTTTCGTTATATTGTAGCCCTCGGGGGCAATTTTTGAAAAAAGTAGCCTGTGTTTAACCTCGGATTTTCTACCTATTTGTGCCAAAATTCATCACAATCGATGAAGCGGTTTAGATTTTTCATACAAACTATCATGCCCTATTTCAAGCCTTTAGTAGTTGATTTTATAAAATAAGCCTATGTTTGACCCTGGGCTTTTTACTACTTTAATTCTAAATTTTATCCAAATCGGAGCCGTAGATTAGCCGTGAAAGTGTGACAGACAAACAGATAGACTTTCGCATTTATAATATACCTAATTATGGATAAAAATTTATTTAATGTGTAAAGAAACTAAACTGTTTATATAAATCAGTGTGTGTATACATATTTGTTACTTTACACAGACAAAATAAAAATAAGACGTAAAAGTAAATTATTATGGTTAGAACAATATCTAAGGGTTTTGCTAATTTCGACTAGCTAGCAGAAAGAATACATGGGTTAGGTAGCAATCAATGGGCGACAAAAGTGATAGGCGTAGTGGCTTAGTGGAACAAATGAAACAACATTAATAGCAGGCAAAATTGAACGTTTACGGTTCGCTATTAGACGTGGTGTTGGCGCTTCTCGCGACATCTGTGTAATTGCAGGGAGCTGCCATCCCGTCCCCGCTTCACACCAATTTCCACGGCATTAACCGCTTAAAATGCATTTCACTGAGATTGTTATACTGGAAACAATCCAACCACTTTTAATTTTCAGCCAGTGGCAATTTTCAAAATGAACAGTAAGGTATTTGCAAAAAAGTTGCGTACAAAATGGATATGCTGTATGCACGTGTGTTGTTTTTACATCTTAGTGTTTTGTACAACATACATATATTTTACATATGTTGGTATTTTCGTTGTCGTATTTCCTGTCTTTAAACTTGTAACATAAATGCCATATACACAAAAATGTAATTTGCATTTTATAGTTGTATATCGTAGTATTTTTTATTGTAATAGTTATTTCCATAAAAACTATTAAAATGTCGCTGAGTAAAAATATATTACAGTATTTATATAGATATTTGATGTTAAGTTGATTTCGAGTTTAAGATGATTTTAAGTCTTTTTAGGTATTATTTACATTAGTTATAAAATTTTGAAAACTTTTTCATACGTTACTTATATCAAAATAAAAAATACATACTAACAAATATTTCTTTTGAGTTTCAAAGTTTCGAACAAGCATTTCAAACGTGCAATAAATTATCTTTCATGTCCGTCAAAACTGTTTTATATTGAGGTTGAATGTAACGACACTAATGTATGAACGTTATTATGAATAGTACTATATATAACTTTTAACCCATTAGTAAAATTAAATTATATCTGGTATACACAGTTACGAACTTGGAGTTTTAAAACTTGCTCACAGACTCGTTCATCTTTTAATCCAGCTTTAAGTTTGAATCATGGATAGTTCTTTTTATCAAGATTGCGGGGGCAATATAAGGGGAAGTTTGTTAGCTCAAATTCGTGCCGGGTCATATCTTACCTATCTTAAGTGCTACGGCTCTCAGCCGCTGTCTAATTTATATTGGACTTGAGGAAAGTTTGCCCATTTTATTATGCAATGGGACGGTAACCCCTCTAATGATGGCAGCCTGACTCTATTCCGTAACCTGAAGCTTCCTGGTTATTAAAAACTTAATATTGTTAAATATTCGTGGAATAAGCTTAAATGTCAGGCGGTCAAAGCTAATAAACTGTTAGTGTTTATTAAGGTCAGTTGGAATTTATGAGAGCGGCGGCGGGAGTAGCGGTGGCGACGGATGTAAATCTGATCTGCGTAATTGTGGCCGGCGTCTAATCTAATCACGTCGGTGTGTCTGTCTGCAAGCGCTGATTGAATTAGGAGCGCCACACCGTGCACCGTGCCGCTACGCCTCTAAATGCAAGTCTTATCGCTACATCAATATTTTGTCTACATTAATTGAAAGATTATGTAATTAACGTTACTATTAGTATAATTTGCAGATTTTATATTTTGATATTATTTTGTCAGGTAGTATTTTAGAGGCGTGGGAATAAACATTTTTTTAAACAAATATTTTATGATCCACGTAACTACTACGAACCACAAATCACAAATATACCTAGATATTACAAATATATACTAATAATAGCAGAAAATTTGAAATATAAAGTTTCATATAATATTGCACATGAAAATCAACTTTATACCTAAATATATTTTCAATGTATTGTCTAAATTAATCACTAATAATTATTTATAGTATGTTAATAGGTAATCACGGTAATAATAAGGTTTAATTAAACTAGTGTTAGTAATATCACAAGAAGAGTTCTCTAGCTGTTTAATACTCTACGTGAGCTGTTTAATACTCTACCCTTGTCATATTTTTTTTATCCATAAGCATATAATAGTTACATATCAAGTTATAAAATGACGATAAATAAGTTGTTATATGCAGCAAAGATACAATAATATTTTTTAAAGATTGACTACAATCATAATATAACAATTAAAAAAATATTTCATAATGTTTCAACTTTTATTCATTTTGACATATTTTACTCTTATGATATATTTTTGACATTCATGTTGCGCATAAGGAAAGCTGATCTATTAAAAAATAAAAAAAACAAAGATACTTGCCGAGTCGATATTAATTCTTGTGAGCAAGATGAAAATATACTTACGGTACAAATAAGTAACTGATAGTGATATAAAACGTAAATATTTTAGATGAAAAGGCTATCGTGCACGATGGGACAGTGCCTAACGGTTAACGCTATTGGTTGTGGGTTCGACTCCCACTCGAAATGAAATTTTAATTTAATTTGAATTTTATTAGTATTTCTGCTCTGGTTTCTAAGACGTCGTTGATTACCCCCAAACGCGATGTCTCGATTTCGTAAGGAAATTGTAAAACAGAAAGTCTAGACACTAGGGTTTCATAGATTTAATTGTAAAAAACATGAGCTGCTTATTTGTTTAAATAAAATATACATATATTCAAAACAAACTTTTCTTTGTATCTTTTTATACGCATTAAATATATATTGGTGTAGACATTTAGATACCTTTACAAATACACAGAATTAACAATATATTTCTGTACGTGTTTTAATTAAGTACAAAGTATTATAAAGTACAAATTTTAATAGAAAATTAATACCAATACTGCTGTAAATAGACAAAATATGTAATAAAGCTGGCAGCTGCAAATATGATATTTGAAATGACGGCAGCGGCTAACTAATTTCATTTGCCTGCGGATCCTAAACGAGTTAGGGACAAGCTCGGAGACACTTATCTAAAGGATGCTTGTCGGTTATACAAAACGCAGTTAGTAATGTTCAGATTAAAATTCTTTTCAAAAACCTTTTGAAAAACTTGTTTTGCAGAAAATATGATCAACGTTTCTTAGAAATGTACGTGCTTTATAAGTCTTTTTGCCATTCGTTGGTAATTTAATTAAAAGTGATAATGCAAGGTAAAGGTAAACATTTTATTCTAATACTATAACACTGTTACGTCATTTTATCATTCAGTAATCTAAAAAAGGGGTTTTGCAAAATATTCTCATTTGCCAAAGATCACCTGCTTCAAAGTTTTAGTGTGGAACTTAGGAAGGTCTATTAATTCGTTATCTCTTAACCACCTTGAATTTAGACCCTTCTTTCTTTTTATCTTAATTGTTGAGGCATTAAAGAGGCAAAGTTGAAGTTGCGAGGCCTGGTAGAGCGACGCGTCCCTCAAGACATGCCTGGGAGGCGTCGTTTGATTTATAATGGACTCGTTGCAAACTTTAGCCATTCTGCCGCGCCGCAACGAACCTCCTTAACGACGGACCCCATCGCCGGAGGAGATGATTCGTAGACGTGTTTAATAATATTACGACAGATTTAATTATGAAACGTTTAAGGAGTTTCATCTTACGCTATTATCTTTGTTCTTCAGTTCAAGGTGTTTTTCGAATATTTAATAATTTTTTTTCGTAATTGGCGCACTCGCTTCTAAGTCAAATAGCCTACCACGGTAATTTACAGTATGTCCTTAAAGTTCAAGGATTATGTAGGAATAATGCATTTTTTTACTTTTTTAGAAACATTGACGCCCCAATTTTAGTATATAGTATTTATTTCAACAATTATTAATGTATCAACAATTCATTAAATAAAAAAAATAATTGATTATTTTCTAACAACACATTGAAATTTATTTTATTATATAAAGATAGAGTAATAAGAAGATTTTTTTATTAAGTTTGGTATAACTGTATACTCTCACTATATTCAAACTAAATTGATGACATTACAAGTCCATAAAATATCAATCATTATTTTAATAAATAAATAATAAAAACAAAAATCTAGTCGAAACTGTAATTGAAAGAACATGTTATTAAAAGAGACATGTGTACTTGTAGAAAAGCCAGTGTGGCAAAGCGATGGGCCACTAAGTAATGCAATCGCGCACATAGAAATAAGTGAACATCTTGCGCGAGACGGCTTAGCTTACTTCTACTAAAAGCCCACTTAGAGATCTCTTCGACTACGGATTTGTGTCGAGGGTCCTCTAACTTTGCGCCGATCTTCAGCCAATAAGCTATTTTTGGAATTGAAGTAAGTAGTGATGCAAGTTTTGATAAAATATTTACCTGGTACCCACGATTCAATAATAATAAGACACAAATAATATAATGAGATTTAGTTGGTGGACGAATACGGTAAATTGAATTATGTATGAATTTAATTAATGTTCGTCAATAATATATGTATATTATTGTTACTGAATATCTGAATAAATAAAAAAAAAAATACATTTGTAAAGCTAAATGCAGCTTATTTAGTTTACTTATAGCTAGATACGGATATTAGAGTTGGAGAAATATGTCAGAATTTGAACAGGCGGTGCTCGTATGTGGCACGAGTGTAACATAGCTGCGACTCGTTGCGGCATGTTATTGCAAACCCACATACGTGCTAGTGCCGACTATCTGACATTTCATGCCGATGAACAGGCTACGTGCGCATACTTCCTAGCATTCTCTTAAAATAGGATATGCAGCTTGTTATTTTCGTATGAATACCGTGTTATATTAAAAGCAATATCAACGTTTCATTTTGATTTTTCATCAAAAATTTTATCAGTACCAAGAACATTTTAATTGCTTGATATTTTAAAAATACTCTCAACGCCGCATCCAGACTACTCTACGGTTTTATTTTACTTAAAAAAAACCAAAACAGGAATAGAGCATTTTGTCGTTTCATCGCAATATTTCGCGTGACTCAATAATTCTGAAAAGACGGACGAAGAGGCAAATCTTTTTAACCGATGCGGAAAACTAATGGCCCAGGCGAGGCTTTCGGGAAAATCCGCTTCTTGTTGTCAATACAGGGCAACTGTGATGGCTCCCTCCGTTAAGCCTTTATTTCAAAAGTAAGAGCACACTATCTTGACGTTTAGAACACCCGCTTTGAAGATAGCTTTAGGTATAGACCAAGTAAATATAACAGATGTACAAATACCGAACATATTCTATTAAAATAAATAGATTCGTTACAAAACGATTTAAATTTCTTAATTAGTAATATTAGAGAGTCAGGTGGTATTTTTTTGTCATAATATATATAAGAATTGAAAATCACAATAGCCTTTTATATTTTAACGAATCCTATCTAATATGGTACAAGTGTAAAAAACGCATCTTTACAGCATCTGATCGTAAACGCGATCGTGTGGGTTCTACTACCATTCAAAAATGGTTCCTTTAATATTGTTTTAAATATTTTAATATCGGTGTCCCTTAGCTCTAATATTCTATACGTAATATCTCGTATCCCGGTTGAAACTGGAGACCTGAGTGTTCCTAGCTCCTTTTTAGACAAAGACGTAAAAATAGACGCTCAGAGAGAAAAGCGTTAAGCTGAAAAAATACAATCGATATTAGTATAAATTACCGCCTAAGAGTAAGTGATCGTAGTTTCGGGTCCAAGGTTTAATATCAACAGGTACAACATGTCTACATGGAAATAGTATGTAATAGAGTCATAAAGTCTCACAAATGGACCTGCGGCCATTAACTAGGATTATAAAAAAACATTAAAAGTACATTTTTACTTCTAATAGGATAAAAATATTAAATAATCGCACATTATTAAAAAATACAATATCGTATGAATGATTCATTCTATTTAATTTCAGTAAGAATTCTATTCAATTAGAGGTAGTATTTAATTATTAAATTCTATTTAATTAAAAGTAAAACTTAAAATAAAGAACCCTTTTGCCATCCTTTTGGCACGGCATTTCGCAGGGCGAAAGGAAAAGCGCAGGAAAAAGAACGATATGATGCATTATTGACAATACTATACCTAATACTAGGTAAGTATCGAAAACCTTCAAACTCTTGGATCTAACCTGAAGAAAATAGAAACAAATCATAGACCGACATAACTTAATTTATCAATTTATAGAAATTTGAGGCACTTCGGCTGTAGGGTTTAGAAAAGTATTTTTTATTTTCTAAATACCATTGTTTCAATAAATTTAAAACAATATTTTTTAAGGTCTCCATTCATACACTCATACAAAAAATGAGTAAATATAAGTTTATTTGTCTATATAGCATTTTTTTTTGTAGTTTTTGTTATTAATAGTTACAACGAGAACCTCTCATCGCTAGTTTTACTCGGGTGTGTCTTTTTGTTTTGTGACTGATGATTTCACTTTGTGTGTTCTGCAATTTTTAAAATCTAGCCGTGAAAATGAAACAGGAATTTAACATATATAGTAATAGTGTATCATGTAAAAATATGATTACTATAATTAATTTATAATTACAAATGTTACAAATAATTTTAAAATCTAAAATCTTAGGTGTTGAAATACAGACATTTTATTCGTTTTCGTTATCATCTATTTATAATATTCAGCTTTTTTGCCAAAAAAGAGCCATCAACAATTAACATCAAAAAAGAGACATAGTAATACATAAAATATTGATATACTTAAAAGTATCATCATCTTTTACAATAATCAAAATATGTTTTTTAAAGAATAGATTTTGGTTTTATTGTTAAGCCCAAAATCAAACAAACAATTATAAGTAAAAGTCATTTTAATTCCGAAAACGTTTCGGAAGAAAGGTAAAAAATCGGCATACGGTAGTAAATCATATTTTCCTCCATTTATATGGACACTTTATTACTGCGCGGTGTTCTAAATCAAATGATAAAATGCTTCTTATTTTATATTTCCTTTTGCTACTCGACGCGTATTGTCGCCTTCCTGACTGCTAGTGGCATCTACAACCTAAGTGGTTTGCTCGTGTGTTATGACTTTGTATACTAGAATCATAGATCATATACCTAAATATATTCTGTTATACCTTTTTTTTCTTAGAAATCTATAGACAAATGTTATAACGATATTACTTTAAATTATTTTCTACTTTTTACTCGGTATGCAAACGGACATGTAATAAAGGTAAATTAAATAATTACCTTGTATGATCCAAGATTCTTCACAGAACATGCAAGACGAACACTGCGACCGGCAGGTACAGTCACATTCTGAATTACGTCGGTAAATTCCGGTTCTTCGACAACTGAAACAAAATAAAAATCAATGCTTATAAAATATAAATTATGATATGACGAATATGAAGCCACTCAAAAAATATTAAATTTTGATAAATCAGTCCTTTTTGTCCTCCCCTAAGGCTTATCAAACTGGTAAGACATCGCAGTTATAAGGACATTTTTGTGTCAGAAGATACGATTTGTAATTTTCAAATTATCAAAGCAGAACGCTTTTAAACAAATTGAGTGGGCGATAAGGAATAATGTCGTCGTTTATCAAGCTGCGAGATAGATGGCTGCTGTTCTACTCTACCCATTTTAAACGCGTTTGTCTTCGACTTGCCAAATTGGCTCTCTTTGTTATTTTTGCAAATTCGCACGTTAACGTCTACTGTAATGAGTTTATGGTTGGTTGGTCAAAATTAAGAACCATTATATGCAATATACAGAAACAAACAGAGCAGGAGTCAGTAGTAGACTGGATAAACATTTATCATCTTCGAGCGGACAACCAAAAGAGTCGCATCGACTCGTCGATATGGAATTGGTCTGGCACGAAACTCTAAAACAACCATCTTACCGCAACGCATGTGTGAACAGAAACTGAGTTCTATATTCTATATATTAATGGGAGAAGCAGATTTTTAGTAAAAAAAAAAACTGCTGCATATTTTTATCATGTCATTATCATTAATAAAATACAGTACAGAAAAGTGCGAAAAATATATATACGATCCATTTTTGGTCAGTGGAAAAACTTATAATGAAAAATCAGTATCACTTCGTTGAAACGTTATTGAATATGAACGGAGTAGTGTGCGAGACAGGATCCCCGTCATTTTCACTTTTCGTCAGACGTAGCATCAGTAGAGAGCTTCTATTTATTAGATTGGCTTACATTTCTGATACAAGTAATATAACACTACATAAAATACTCGTAGATAATATTTGTTTTTTCATGATACTTGTTATAAAAATTATTGAAATATTACTAAGATGCTTTTAGTAGTAAAAAAGTATATATATTTTAAACTATTAAAATAACATCTTCATTTTAAATAGAATTTCCAGAAAGGAGAAACGTTAGAAGATCTGAAAATTCTTAAGCCTTATTATTAGGAATCATCTGAGTGCAAGCGTAGCATAGAGATACCTGACTGAAGATGAAAGCTATGGCATGTTTGCTCGCCTGATCGTATTAACTAAGCACGATGCTTCATTTTCTACCCCGTTGCCCTGACTCAACTGATGTAAATCGCGCATTTCCAACCATAACGCACCCTATTAAGCATATATGCTTTCATCGAGGAATGAGTGTATTGATTTAATACGAGGGGTAACAAGACGATCGTAAAAGGAAACAATATGAGTGTACTATGACATAATTGTATACTGCAAAGATCATTATATAGTATAATATTTTACCTAATAATAAAAATCTTGTATAAGCAAATAAATAAATTTAGAATAATACTTAAAACAAATGTCATAATATTTATACTTTAACGTATAAAAGGACTTTGTGTAAAAAATAAGCATATATTAAAAGAAATAATATTTAACATTTAAATTTCTATAAACAACGAATAAAATGAGGAACGATTTTCTCGAATACTCTTAACAACGACTCATAAGAGCAAACGTACTTTAAGTTAATGAGCGCGGTAAGACAAGAAGTTATGTTTGTTTCAATAATAGCATATATTAAAATTAACCAGAGTAACGTTGGCAATAATCTTACACACCGCATGTCGGTGCGGCGTGCAAGGGTATTTAGGGGTTAATTAAGAAACCGCAGACAGTGGCACGAAGGGAGGTAATCCCTTTGTCACTGAGGCCAAGACAGTACTCAGCAGTCGACTGCTTGTTCACGTCGAGCACGTATCTATCATTATTATAATTGAGATATTAAGTTATTTTGTACTTGCAACACAAGATTAATTACATATATAAATTTGGGGAAAAAAATAATTTCATTAACTTTAAATATATAGCTCAGTTAAAGGTAATAATCAACATGGAATATGTTTCTATACTGTTTCAAAACTAATAACGAACGCATTTAAAACATCAGAACCCTAACACGTCCGTAATCTCATATTAAAGCTAGACCCTTATGCAAATCAAAGGCGGTCATTCGGAAGTCATCAAGAGAGTACGGCACAAACCGGCCGCAAATTGACAGCCTTCCAGCCGCTAAATTGATTGTGGACACTCCGCCTCGTTATAATTTCTATGACACTCCGATGATAAATAACGGATCTTTTTAAATATGTTCAGGGTTCCAATTAAATATGTTTACCAGACCACAATTGGAAAGCATAATTTGTGACAATTGTAATTTAAGATATGTTTTTTCGTAAAGATATGAAGTACATGTCATAAATTTACACGTAAACTATAAAAAGTAAAATAACGTGCGTAGTTAAGAAAAAAAGAACGAACATAAATAGTAATATACCTTTTATAACTAAAAAAACTAGTAGATTTCATTACTTTAACCAATATTCTTTTTATTTTGAGTTTACATCCCTAAAATCTCCGTATATGGACATACCTACCTAATCAATTAGGATCACGGATTTTATTACTCAACACACTCCATTCCAGTTTTCGTTTAATAAAACGACGATGGGAAAAATCCAAATACAAGCAACCGCAGTAATATGAAGTGAATTATAGTATTTACATCATTTGAGCTGTTTATGCTCTTTTGTGTATTTTCTTTTACTTACATTAAAATTTAAATGCAAAAAATATCCTAATGATTATAAAAACATATAGTAATAAACGTACTTTAGATCTTTTTACTTTGTTACACATAGATACAATATACAGTATATACATACAGTAATGTACAATTTTAGAACGATATAAAATATATTACAAGACTAAACTATTACATTTTAGAATAATCATGTCTTCAGTGCTTTAATTTAAACTTTGTAAATCATTCTTTTCGAAATAAACCGAATGTTTAACTTTATTCGTCCCTTGTCACAGATGTTGCTTGTAATATTCTCCCATATACGATCAAATTCTTTTAAGAGATCTGCAGATAAAGAACATGGCGCGGGCTGTTTGGTTGGTTTCGGACTTTCACTTATTTGTATGCTTTACCCTTCGCGGGGACGAGACGTGACTATTCGAGATACATAAACCTTGAGTGAATACAGAAAATAGAAATAAAGTAACATATTATCCCTTACTGGATGGATTGAGAGAAATAACTATTTGTTTTTATTATGACTTCTAAAAAGACTTTACAAAGAGTTGACACACGAACTAAAATTTAAAGAATTTATACATGTATACAATTTATAATAATGAGACAGGTTTCAGTATAAAAATATTTTTAAGGCTGGAGTCAACTTCTAACGTGATTGACGAGTAACAGTGGGGTACTCTTGACGGGTATTTTCAAATGCGTCGGCGGGCTTGATTGTGGCCGCGGGCCTGGGACCCGGTCTTTGCCTAGATCTTGATCCCCCAATTAGTTAATTCTAGTTAAATTGTCGTAAAGAAAATGGAATTTAGTAAAGCCTTACTTTCAGTATTACTATTATCGTTTCTGTTAAATATTTTAAAATAACTAAACTGCTGATATTTATTAGAAACCCTAGAACAGATATGTCAGTTGGTTTAGGTTTTCCCTCTCCAACTGCTGCCATTCACAATGTATAAACGAATTTAAGCTAGTGTTTTTTTTATAAATATGTTACTGTTGTAAATTATGATATTTACCTACAGACAAACAGATTAACAGAGGTTTTTATTCGATAAGATAAAATACATCGGTAGGTTGATAAATCTCTGAAATTCTAGGTTTCCTTATATACACATATTTTTTATAAATTACTCTGTTTGCTAATGAAAACTGATCTGACCTCAGCAAATAGAAAGCAGAGGCGACTGTTTTATATTATATAATGAAAATAATGTAATGAAAAAATTATGTTGTACGCTCTTTTTCACACAGTAAGTAAGTACAATGGTAAGATTCTTATACAAAAGATTATTATTATTGGAACAAAGTTCCTTATCGCGCATTGTGAAAGGGGGCTAGACGGAAAAAAATCTCACGAAAAGTTAGAAAAACGACACTGCTATGGTAAGCTATTGTAAGCTGTGCGGCGTGCACATGTTTCTCTGTCTGTCTCTCTCTCTCTCTCTCTCTTATAGAAAGCAAGCCAGATATTTCCATTACTAATTAATAATAATTTTAATTAATTATAATTTAATTAATTTAATAAATATAATTTTTAATAAATTAATAATTAATAATTAATTGTGGCCAGTCGTAGCCCAGTGGCACAAGCGTGTGACTGTAAACGACTAGTTGTGGGTTCGATTCCCACTCGAGGAGTGGAAATTATATTTCCATTTCGATTTCGGTGTCGAGGTAAAGCGCGGCGTTAAGTTCTGCCACTTAACACGCAAGCCTCCGAATTCGGCGGAAAGTGGGGAACGGAGTGTCTTAACACTAGGTACCTCTGCCTACCCTGCTGTGTGCGGGATACAGCGTGAAGCTAAAAAAATACTATTATAACTTAAATAAAAACATATTACAATTCCTAAACTAATTAATCGAAAGGAACTTCGTTCCATTCGGGTGTCCCTTGACACCTCTCTTGTATTTTAATATTTTTTCTAATAAATACATTAAGGGCTAAAATTGTTATAAAACATCAATTAATTTATAAAATTTGTAATCCGCAGATTTATGTTTTTTTTTCATACGGAAACGACATTAAACATTAGGATAAATTGTATACGAAGCTCCAGATGTGAAGTTATTACAATCTACAATTCATTTATTTCTATACAGTTGTCGTATTTGTATGATCAAAAAACGGTTATTTTAATACGACGGATAGTTTTCCTCAATTTTATCTATTCGTATAGTTATAAATAACATTAATATGTTTAAATATGGTATGTATACCGGAAAGTTGCCTTATACATACAAGGTTACTGTCATGGATAGTTAGGCAAGAGCGCGGAAGCAGATGTTGACAACCATAGACGCCCCTACCGTCCTTCTGTCACAATCTCTTAAGAAACGCCTGTTCGATATCCGTTTTCGATTGAAAAGAAATAAAATATTGTTTGGTTTAGCTTTTTAAATCAAATTGTTATTTTATCATTTATTATACATTTTCATCATTTATTATCAGTATTCCTTTTTTTTAGTCTAATAAATGGTTTTCTATTTAAAAAATCCAGTACCGTAGTCAATAAACCTAGCATGTAACAATAATTTAAAATATACAAAACGAATTGTGCGAGCATTTGCACGTTGTCCTGCTCAACGGTTACCCAAATAATGAGTTCAGTGTGTGTAATTACCGTAGCGCAACGGGGCCATAAAATTAAATACTCTTATATAACATTTATGTTAAAAATACTTATTTTTTATAAAAACTGGTGTAACATTTATTCTTTGGATTAGTCAACTATATAAATGCAATACAGTTTCTTAAGTCTGATCACTAATTGAACAAGTGTTTTGAAGCTCACGGGCGTAAGGCGTAAGTCGAGAGATCTAATTAAAGCACCTACCGCGGTGCGCCGCAGAACCCCAGTCAGAGCCTATTATCACGCCTCCTCCTCCTATTAGCATTGTCTCCTCGAGGGCGATACTTATCTTTATTTAAATTCACTTCTTGGTAATTGGGTTGACGAGTCGACAACGTGATTTGCATTGATGAGAATTGGCCAGTATATCCGTATCCCCCAACTTTGAGGACCCTTATAATTTGTTTTATTGCTTTTATAAAACTGAAATGATTTACCTATTGACACTCTTTCGAATTAATGCTCATAACGACAAAATAATACGTTATTTTATACGTTAATAATTTTTAACAGATCGCAACACGGTTCTCGAAGTCACTCACTCCATAAAAATATCTGTGTGCTACAATTATGTTGTACATTTCACACAATGTTTTGTGTCGCTTTATTCAGTGCCATATAGAAATGTGAAAATTTATGAAACGTAAAAATATAAGGGGTTAATAATGTACCTACGCGCGCTGTTATTATGGCTGTAGTTTGCACGTTCGATATACACAAACCGAGATGTTGTAGCACTTTTGATAGCAACTACGTACGAGTGCAGTCAAAGAGGATGCGCTTGGTTATTTTTCATTAAGGCACACGCGATAAAATCACACAGAGTCGTTGCCTCATTAAAATCTTCTGGTGCGCGCATCTGTAAGCCTTTTGTGAAGGCAGTAACGCGGTGCTCTCGACGCCTTTCACGTGTCATTTGGGGCACAATGCCGCATGGCAAGGAACGCCCCGCCTTACAATTTTTGCTATGACATGACGGCATACTTTTTATCAATTTATCGACGTTCCCCATATTTGTATTATTTGTTAGTAATTTCATATGAAGATGAGATATAGAAGCTACTAATATAAAATTTATGCTACAATCAAAATTTAACTTGTACTCAGTGAGTGAATGACAAAAAACATACATTAAAAACTATAGGAAAACTGAAATTTGGGCTGTGGAGGAATCATTAAATCGGAAAATATTGGGGGAAAGTTTATTCAATTAGTTTATTCAATTAGTTAGTATAACCAGTTATAGACAGAAGATAGTGAAGGAAATATCCTTTACTAATATAATAAGACAAAGTAAGGTTCGCCTTTTAAAACATAATAGCTAGATTTCGTCCGAAAATTTGACACTAAGTTCTCTATAAATACCCTGCTATGCGAGAAATAATGTAATATAACCATACGAAAACATTGAAGTGTTAGTCTAAAAAACTCGTTTTGTTTTACAACACGAAATTTTAAATTAAACCACACGAATATCACTCAATAGTTAAAGTATTAAAGTTTAATAAACGTTA
>JAHESG010000081.1:0-25015 GCA_019049465.1 Dryas iulia moderata | reverse complement strand
CCTGATTTCTTAAGCAGCACTTCTAAATTTAATAGGTTCTGTATATATATATTTTTAAATATTTATTGATTTATATTTATTTACAATTCCCTATTGGCGAGATATTTTTTAAAATATTATATGCATATAGATGATATTATTTAATTTCTCGTTTCATCATTATCGTATTAATTGTGAATAAAAATGTTCAAAATATACGCACAGAAGTTACAATTTTAAATCAATGTGTGTTTTTATATATATTTTCGGCTTAAGTCCGTTAACCCGTCCCGGGTTAAGAATACAATTCCCCCCCGCCGCTGGGTAGCGTCCCGTAAAAGGCGGGAAACCCAGTAGCTTGGTGGTAGGAGATACGTTCTCCGACTGGCTCGCGACCACTATCACGTCAAAGACGAACCGCCAAATATCTTATGATGAGTTCCGGTTCGATGGCATGTAAGCCAGCTCTCCCTATTCCCACCATTCCCATCCTTCCTCCCTCCTTCTGTCCTACATTCCCAAGGCTGGCAACGCATCCACAACTGTAATGTTGTGGATGTCTATGGGCGAAGGTAACCACTTAAAACCAGGTGGGCCTTCAGCTCGTTTGCCTCCTTCATTCCATAAAAAAAAAAAAATGTCCTAGACTCCCATTTCTGCATAAGTGTTATCGTTCTAATTATTATCTAATCTAATTATTTTTGTTTTGATCGTAAACCAAGGGGAAATCCCAAATTATAAAGTATCTTTCTAACAAATTTGAACTGACTCACTGCACGTACACATCTTACGTATTATAAAAGGAAATTTGTATTCATTATGCAACGCTGTTATATCGTCTCTATATATCTATAATAACTAACCACGTATTGAGGAGAACATAGCAAAGCACGATTACTACCTGACTCTAATGGTTCAATGAATTTATGTAAACAATATATAAAGTGAGGCCAGTCGTGGCGCAGTGGCACAAGCGTGTGACTGTAAACGAATGTTTGTGGATTCGATTCCCACTCGAGGAGTGGGAATATTTAATATTTCCATTTTCTTCGCTCTGGTGTTGAGGCAAAGCGCGGCGCTATGTTCCGCCACTTAACATGCAATGCTTCCGTATTTGGCGGAAAGTGAGGAACGGAGTGTCTTAACACTAAGTTCCCTCTGCCTACCCTGCCGTGTGTAGCTAAAAAAAAGAATAATTAATATCACTCGGGCTAGGAGCAAAGATAAACTAACTGATTTATTACATTTGAATAGTATAACGTGTAAAAGATCGTGAAAACCAAAATAAAAAAATATTTTATAGCTCTAGCTTTCCGCTTTAGTTGTAGGTACTATATTATGAACAAAATTTTATAAAATAATGCGTATGTTATGTATGTCAAGTTATACCCTGTCTTTAAAGATTTATCAAAAGATAAAAACTCTAATGCACTTATGACCCTATAGGGGCGTGATGTTTTTCTCGGCGTGTATGTAGGTAATGGGTTCGTTGAAGTCGAAGCGAGTGAATGACTTAACTATGTTCCCCCTGTCTTCTCTGTAAAAAGAACAAATATCGTAAATAATATATAGCAATCATGATCTAATTATGAATATTTATTATTTTAATAATATAACAAGATAGATATCCCTAAAAAAAATACCAAAAAATGCTTAAGGATCTACAAAATGCAAATTTTACTCATTATAATAAACAAAACTTAACCGGACGAGGATAAACCTCATGGTGCGTAATATTTGTCTTCATCTCATTCCGCACCAAGAAACGATGGCGTTGAAATGTGCCAACAAAAAGGTCCAGTTATTAGCAAACATAAAAGCAAATTAACTGTTTAGTTTAAAACTTGTTTCTAATATAATGGAGTGGTTACAATCTGACAATAACGGAAGTGTTGCTAACTTGTCGAATCATAGTGAATTTATAGATTTATTCGAAGTGTACAAAGCGAAGGAGACGCAGCAGTTCGTGTTTTACAAAGTGGTTGGCTATATATTTGGAACTATCATATTTTTAAGTAACCTAACTGTTGTTATTTCAAGTGGCCTCATTTTGAAAAAAGGTTGGTTATATTCATAATGTTTTTCCTTTTTTTTGTGTATATGTGTGTGTGTTTTAAATGTACATGACAATTGTCTAATGGCATAATAAATAAATTAATAATCAACCCAATAGACAATCAAATAATGAACTCATTCTAAATAGTTGCTATAAATAGAAGTTCTTACAATTAGTCATATTTATTTTTTTTTGAATTCGTCAAAATTAGTAATAATTTTGGTATTTTTAATAAAATTTTACTTAGAATAATATTGAAATATTTTCCTTCGTCCGTTTGTGTGTTTATATTTTAAACAATCAGTACTGATTGTAACTTAAGTAGATAATAATTATAATTACTAGTCATTAGGCCTATTCGTTTGTAAGCCTAGCCAAATATGCATGTACATGTAAATTGTACAGTTGATGATGAAGACACGCCCGTTGAATGGCAAGAATTGAACAAATATTTATTCTGAGATTGTTTGCATTTTACATTAAATGGACAGCGAAAAGATGTTCTGGACTTCGTTCATAATATTGCTAATTAAGTACGTATAGGCCCTGAATAAATAACCACATCATTATTTGTTATTTTTAACGCGATTTTATATAATTTAAGAAAGAGATTTTTCAGTAAGTATTTTATAGTCGACTAAAAGGATTTAATAAAGTGGTTACTATAGAAAGTTAGGGCCTTTTCTTAAAAAAATGCTTTTAATATTAGAAAATATAATACTTTTCATATATTTAACTTGAATTCATTATTAAAAATAAGCTTTTTTTAACTTTCTATATTTTTCGTTTTTAATTTCAAATATAATGTAGAGCAAATAAGAATGGTATCTCGACGCGCTACAAACATGAACTAAAAAAACTAAGATGCTGTAAGGCGCGCTATACTAGCCAGTTTGTTAGTTTGGCACTAGCCACTAGGGGGTTGTCAGAGAGAACGGAGAACCAAACGCTACAATCACTGTATATTTCCTTCGCCTCTTCCAGTGTAATCAACCTCTACATTCTAATTATACTTTAAATTACTTATTATTTTGTTGTGTAACATACGTTTCGTGACGCAAAATTGTGTCATAAAACAAATGATTGCAAAAACTTATATAAAGTCTAAATAAATAATATTAACTAAGCTGTCCACCAGTAAGTGAAAATCAAACAATATCTTTTGTTATAAAATTATGAAATTCATGTAGTCCCCATGGATGACCCAACCCCGTGCCCCGTAACAAGGACTCCGAAAGACGTGTAGACTGAACAAAAATATCACCACTCCCTCTCACAACAATTCTTTCATCGCTTATCCTCTTTACGTCTCCAAACCACCCATGGGCGAATTCTACTTCATTTCTCCTATAACACCGTAACCTTACGCCTGCCTTTCCCTGTATCTCTTTTTGGGGCATTAGATCCACTAAGCTGATTCTACAATTCACATACCCTACGAAGACGATTACCAACGGACCTATCCAAACATTGAAATGATTAGTCGGGCCACAGTTAGACTTCTTTTAAATACTATACAGTATTTAAAAAGCAGCGGTAGAACAACTGTAAAATGAATAACCGCTTGGTTAGCCGCAAAAAATCTATAAAACAGGCCGCGTACTAATGCATACTAATAAATGTCTAAATAGATGACTTCCCCAAGCCAGTGTTTCCTCGAAGAGATGTCATACTAAATTTACAAAGTATATTTGTTTTGTATGATATAAAGAATTTATAGATATCGTAACTAATTAAAGGCGAAGGTCGTAGTGTTTATCATGATTTTATTGTAACGGGTAATAAAGAAAATGACTATCGTAAAAACACTGATATTATGCTTTAGAGAGTGTGTTTAACCAACACTGCTTAGTGTACCGGGGCCAGCTGAATGTTGGACAAATAGTCTACTTAAGTAAAAAAAAGCGTGACTTCAAATCCTAAACAAATATTCGATCAAAGATTTTTTTTAGCCTCAGGGTAGGCAAGCACTAGGTTCCCCCCTAGTGTTAAATCACTCCTTTCTGGGGACCGCCGATTAGAAGGCATTGCGTGCTAAGTGGCGGAACTTAACGACGCGCTTTGCCTTGACACCAGAGAGAAGAAAATGGAAATATTCAATATTTCCACACCTCAAATGGAAATCGAACCCATAACCAGGCGTTTTACAGTCACATTTTAAACGGACGAAAACGCGAAACGAATTTGAATTCGCAATATCAAAAGACGAAACAAATTTGAATTCGTAATATCATGGTAAAATGGTAAATGGTACTTTGGTACTTTTTATACGAGAGTCTATATTTAGTAAAATTACTGATTATTTTTTACTTAAATATATATTAAAACATAAAATATTTTTAAGTATATATAAATAAATAGAATAAGGTTATGCTCAATAATATTGCATAAAATAAATACTCTGTCAAATTTATTTTACAATGCTAAAAATGTCCACATTATTACTCAGTTCTGATAATGTCCATGAACCTTATTAGAATAAATTATAATTATATTTAAGAAATATGGTATTTGAAATTTAATTGTTTGTTCAAATATACTTTATATTTGCATAATCAGTGCTAAGGCTGAAATTGTTGACTTAACTTAAAATCTGTAGGTCACGTTCTAATTGATGCTTAGATATTTGTATTGGGACACCTCTTTTGTTAGGGTAAATAAAGATTTTTTTTATTGAATGATTATATGTAATACAAAATGAATACAGTTGGACTAGCTAAATAAATTGAGGGCTGACCACCGAGGCGTCGTAGTCGAATGCGCAAGCGAACCTGCGACGTCTCATGAGGGTCGAGAGGGTTTCCTCTGGGTTTTAGTGGGTAGTGTCTGACTTATCGATAAGTCCCCACAGTATGATTCGTCCATAAGGCAGTTTACTTGCCTTACGCACGGATGGTCTGCGTAAACTGCATTTCCCAGAGATAAAAAAAGCTAAATAAATTGAGATATAAGGCTATTTATTTACCTGCATAATTTTCTTAATTAAATTAAATTTCAAATATTTGAAGTAGTCGTAATAAAACAAGTAACACTTAAAAAAAAACAAAATTGGAAATCTAAATCCATTATTGTATTCTTAACCCGTCCCCCCACGGGTTAATACTATCCGTATCATAAGGATTCGCCGCTCTCTACTATGCTACTATCCTTCTACGCGCTATGCAAATGTGAACCGGCAACGTACCTGTAGCGCCTCTGGTGTTTTACGAAATCGCGGTCGTCGGTGGTCACTTACCATTAATTCACCCGAACGTTCATTTGCCTTATTGCCACTAAAATAAAAATATAACAAAAATCTCATTTTTTCAAAAAATACACGAAAGAATATCTTCTTTAATCAATTGTATTGAAAATGACTATTTACAGTAGCATTAAGTTGTTTTAATTTAATATATTATGAAAGTAATCTACTTTGATTTTTATTATTAATTCACTAATTCATAATATTAGATTTTTTTTATATAAAGGATAAAAAATTAAATAAATAAATTTATTTCAGCTCAACAATGCAAAAGTACTTATTTACTGCTCGGCAATGTGTCCCTTGCAGACACTATCGTTGGAATATCTATTATATTTGGAGTGACCCTGGATAATCCTATGAGCTCTAACCCATTATGCATATTTCAAATAGGTGAGGTGGCTTTGTTTATCTTCGTGCGTATGCGTAAAAATAACCATAAGAAGAATAATTATGATGCCATTGCTATGCTGGTGCGTTTTTACTTCTCAAAGTAAATACTAAATACTCTAAAAGAGTCAAACAAGTACTTTCTTTTCCATTTATACCTTGTGAATATATACAAATTACGTTTAAACGTATGAAATGATATTTAAAATTGAAAGATTACCGTGAATAAATGACAAGAGAGATATATCAACATCTTATATTACAATGTAGTAGGTTTCCACATATTGAAATATACTAATTTTAACAAATAATGAAATATGTATATATGTATGTTTTAGGTATGTTAGTATGTCCAGCCATGGTGTCAATATTCAGTGTGGGTCTCATAGCAGTCGACCGATACATCTATATATTGCATGGACTTTACTACCAGAGATGGTTCAGTACAACGAAAGTACGGATCGGCATTCTTTGTATTTGGCTGATAGGTAAGTCGGATATTTAAAATTAGGCAACTATGCGAGCAAGCGCGGATCCACCGTTGTAGGCACTATGGCGATGCCCACAACCCAAACTGCCTTGTGACGTTATGTTTTTTGTCTTGACACAAATTCACTGACTTACGCCAGATTTCAGTATCACCTTATTAAGATGAGTTAATAAAATGAAAAGAATATTGATGCGGGTTTCTTAATTGTAATTATCTCCGTCTTCATACTACAGGTCGCACATGGCCGATGTTAAGGAGGCCACAATATTTTTTGAAGGCTGGATCCGCCTCTGTATGCGAGGACGTTATAGCCTATGATTGTAATGACGATTTTTGGTGGATATATAAATACTTATATTATAAATACGAAAGTCTGTGTGTTTGTCTGTCACGCTTTCACGGCTAATCTACTGGTCCGATTTGGATGAAATTTAGAGTGAAAGTAGTAAAAGTGACTGGGTCTAACATAAGCTACTTATTTCGACCTCTAAAGGGTTGAAATAGGGGATGAAAGTTTATATGAAAAATCTAAACCGCTTGACCAATTGTAATGAATTTTGGCATAAATATAGTTGATCATCTAAGCTTAAACATGGGCTACTTTATTTTTTTAAAAATGCGCCCCCGTTGGTCGCAATATAATGAAACAGTTCACTCGGCGGAGCCGCGAGCGGGCCGCTAGTAAATAATAAATCTTTTATTTATATATATGTATATATATATATATATATATATGTATATATTTTATTTATTATTCCCCTCTGTGTGTGGGATTCCTAAAACGACAGCATATGCTGAGTGAATCCCCTTTTTGTAACATCGTACTGCTGTGTAGGCAGCATTTTGTTTTGAGTTATTTATATTTGTTTTGTAATCTTAATAAGATATTATTTAATTGTATTGTTATTTTATGTTTCTTTTTTTTTAATTACTGTTTGTGTAAGTGCTGTCTCACGAAGATGTTTACAAATAAAACTTTTCTTTCTTTCTTTTTTCTTTCTTTGTATTCGCGATTTTTACACATTCTGAAATGAAACTATTTTTAAACGGATTAATCGCATATTAACATATGCGATTACGGACTACTATAAAGTGTTCGTAACTTTTCATCTACTCTAAGGACTGACTATGTAGAAAGAAATGGTTTACCGCTAAATTCTCTCTGCCTAACCTGCTAATTGGCAAAAAGAGAAGCTTACAATAAAATATGTTATGATTCATCCAGCCGTAACAATTTTGTAAATAAGGTCAAGTATTTTATATTCAATAAAATTAACAACTAAATATGTAAATTATAGGGCGGTAATCTCTTTAAGCACCTGCTGTCTGAGTCGGTATCATTTTATTATCAATCTGTTATTAAGTCAGTAATACTATAGAATGTCATATCTATTTCCTACACGCAACCATGTTTTTTCGCGCACATTAATTTCCGCCACTGAAACTATCAAATTCAGGTGGAAATGTGGAGGACGTGAAGGACGGAGTGTCTTAACACTACGTTCTTTCTACTATTCCTATGCAGTAATGCTTTTCCCAGCATATTACAGTAGTAGCTGATAGGCTGGTAGTAGTAGGCAAAAGAATTTGACGATATAAACATTAGATGTAATTGTTTCTTTTTTCTTATTTTTGCCTTAAGAGATTAAGTAAACAAAATATTTTATTTTTATAATATTAATATCGTTTCAGGTATAACGCTAGGATTTTTTCCTGCATCGGGATGGGTGAATACTGAATTAAGAAATTCAAGATGCTACTACGTTTCACTGTTTCCTGGAACATTAATATTACTTAATTCCTTTTTAAGTATTATTCCCATTGTACTTGTTGCAGTTCTTTATGCTATCATTTTAATAAAAGCTTTAAAAAATGTGAGAGAAATCAAAGCGTCAGTGAAAATTGTCAACTCAAAAACGAACAGTAAACCGGAACTTAGAATATACAGAGGAAACGGCCATCATACAAAAAATACTCAGTCTGTAAAAGTACTCAATTCAAAAAGTTTAGAGTTAAAACGAAGCGCTTCTTTTAATGGGAGTTCTAAGAAAGAATTTGAAAGAGTTAGCCCTAACAAAATTAATCACATATTTAAAAGCAGTGATAATCTTGACGATACGAAAAAATCAACTAATTCTGTAACATTTCTAACCGATACGAGCCGCCAGAACACTTACGAATCTAACATAAGTATTTATTCGATTAACTCGAGTGTAGCGGAGCAAAGCAGTACAGAAAACAGAAAGGAAACTCAGAAACATTTAGAAAATAGCAAAAGAAAAACAACGAAGAAAGGCCCCAATAAATGGCGTGCGATTATCATAGTAATGTTAACAACAGGTAGTTTTATATTCACTTGGATGCCATATTTTATAACTGTTATTTTCTATGTCTTATGCCAAGAGAAGCTGACAAACACGAAATGTATGCACTTACGTATGTTGCTAGGGGGACCTCTAGGTGCATTGGCTTTTCTCAACAGTATATTAAATCCTTTAATTTATGCTTGGTGGCATAAAGGATTCCAAAAATCTATCAAAATGTACTTTAGAAAATACTTCTATCGTTTTTTTCAAAAGAATGCTTTTAGATAATAATGTGTTGAAATTTTAATAGTAACTTGGCTCTCTAATAATTTCAATTACATTTATTTTTTACTTACGATTGTTACAAGAATCGTAATAATCATGACTACGATAATTTTGGTTAGTTACGTGTATGTCATAGATTGTAGCTGATAATGTTTTGAGTTTTCCTTATGGATAAAGTCAAAGGTTATTGGAGGCATGATCCATGTGTAAAACTTACTTACCAAAAATTTAAAAATAATTTGAAAGACGCCTGTCCGGTCCACCATGGGCCACACTACAGATAAATCGATAGTAAACTAGCGTAATTCTATTTTAGGAATGTTGTAAAGGTGGAAATAAATTATATGCAGATTTTAAATTTAATTTAGATAAACTTACAACAATTTTCGCATTCGTTATTGCAGTGTTTCTCTTTTTAAATAGTAGTTTTTTTATAAAAAAATGAGTTTTTTGTTTTCCATTATCTTTTTATAATATTCAAGACAAGCTCACGTAGACCTTAGAATCTCTGTACGTTCTCTGAGAATTTAATTTATGTAGTTGTCTTTGTACAGTAAATACATTACTAGTATTTATGCCTTTTGTAGATAAATAGCTTCACGCTATATCCCGCACACAGCAGGGTAGGCAGAGGGAACCTAGTTTTTAGACACTCCGTTCCCCACTTTCCGCCGAATTCGGAGGCTTGCGTGTTAAGTGGCGGAACGAATGTCTTTTCTAGATGATATGTATAACAATTTAACCACACCTACTGAGTGTTCTCTAGTAGAACGCATGGCCTAGCGATCATTGCGCCTGGTTGCTTCTAAAAAGCACAGGTTCAAATCCCGCCGATTCCGAAAGTTACTCACTTATTTGTGGCATAAAAGAATATAAGATTAGAAATAAAAAATATGAATGACAAAATTTATTATAATCGATAAAATATTCTATGTATTAATAATTAAATTGTAATATTTTTATACTTAATTCACTAGTCGTATCTAATTTTATTTTGTTTTAAATAAATTTTGATATATTGTATGTCTGTTTTATTTATTTAGAACATAGATATATATAGAAGGTTCACGTTACTTTTAAGCAAATATTAAAAAGGATAACTAAAATATTTAATTTAATTAATGTACCTTAGGTATGTAAGATTTTCGCTTTGTTGAGTATCGTTAACTTAATACGTACGTAGGGAATGTCTTGATTTCGGGTATTTTACTTTAGAACAGTTACCAATCAATACTGATAAGTGATGCATTAAATAAGGAGTATAAATATTAAATAATCCATGATAACTTCTACCACTAATCCACTTAACTTTGTTTACAACAAAACTTGTGGTATTTTCTTTGGCTATTTTTAGAAAATATATTAAAATTTGAAAGTAGGGAGATCTAACCGACGCTTCTTAGCATCGGTTAGATCTTAGCATTAAAAGCACTATAAAAATAAGAATATGTTATATTACATATTCTTGGTATATTTTCATAGCTATGTTACATAGTATTATGGTAGCAGGTGATGACGATTTGACGCCGTTATTTGTTTTGCAACCGTCTTATAATTTTCCTGTTTATCACCTTTCCAATTCATCATAATAAAACATTTTATTACTTTTATTTATGTACTAAAACAAACAAAACAAAATATATGTCGGCGCAAGGCGTCTATTATAATAGGTTGGGGAATAACTTTGCAGCGTTTTTATATTTCTTTTATGTTACAACGACTTGTTTACTATTTAGCAAAGGTTAAGTATTCATTCAATAGAACTCTTTCTGCTCTACAAAACTGAGTGAATTTCATTTTTAAGTTATTACTCAGAAGGCAAAAATCAATATTTCCTACACCTGCTTTTCATTACTTTTCACAAGGTCAAAAAGCTGCCGAAGCAGCTCGGGACCTTTGCAGCGTGTATGGAGAGGGTTTCATAGGCGAGTCTACAGCACGAAAATGGTTGCAAAGTTCAAAAATGCCCACGTTAACATCGATGACACGCCTCGCAACGGACGGGCTTCTAAATTTCATGTAGTACGTCTCAAAGCACTTTTTAAGGAGAACGGCCGTCAAACTAGTATTTATTGGCGAACAAAAAGAAATGGGATCATAAAACAATTCTCAATCATCTTCATTCAATGGGATTTACCAAAAAATTGGGCGTCTGGGTGCCTCACAAGCTCAAAGCAAAGTCACCTTTGAATTTTTTCTCAGCATCTCGGCTGCCATCGTCCAACATAAACAGTGCTTTTTGTACCGAATCGTCACGCGAGATCATAAATTGTGCATATACGTCAATGTGAACCAAAATAAAGGAGTGGGTGGCTCCAGGTGATACGCCAAAGCCAAGACCTTCGTCCATAGAAGATCATGATATGTATTTTGTGAGACTGGGAGGGCATGGTTCACTGCCCTGGTTGGTGGCTCGAAAAACATGCCACGGTCAACAAGGAGCTTTATTGCCCAGCTACATCACGTGAATGAGACTATTCGACTAAAAACACCTGAATGACATGGTCAAATCATACTTCTTCACGACAACGCCAGCTCGAATGAGAGGTCATTCAGCATCCGCCGTTTTCTCCAGACCTTGCCGCGATTGATTACCATCTTTTCACTCTCTGTCTAACCATATCAAAGGTGTTTCATTCGATAATAAAGATAACCTTAAAAACCGGCTCAAGGACTTCTTTGACTCGAGACCAGGTGATTTTTGGTGGAATGGCATTAATAAATTGGTCGAGAGGTGAGAAGAGGTTGTGAACTGTAAATAAAAAAAAGAATAATTAAAATTGATTCACTCAGTAAAAAGATACGTAAATAAAAATGCAGTCGAATTGTAAATTTTTCACTTTTTATTAAGTTGTTAAAAAACTACTTAATAAGATTTGACTGAAAAAAAGATGGGACCACACTGCAATCACTTCCAATCTTTTAAAAAAAAAAATCATCAAAATCGATCCACTCAGTAAAAAGTTCAGTGGTAACACACATAAAAAAATACAGCTGAATTGATAACCTCCTAATCTATACTGAATTAAGATTATGATTAAGCCGATAAACCTATAGATTATCGAGGGTAGAAAGCATCCGGTACTGTGAATGATTCAGGCATTTTGGAGTTCAGTTTAGAATAATATGGCTCGCTTGATCGCTTGCCTTATTCTCTTTGTGGCGGCTGTTGAGGCTCGCCACGAAAAATATGAGGGGTAAGATTAACTTTGCTTATATTATATGATTTGTTTATTTAGCTTCACGTTTTATCCCGCATGCCAGAGAGAATAAGAAGTTACAAAACTTACAATAATACGTCTTAAATCATACAAATTTTGTAAATCAACCAAGCTGGCGTGTGTATGTTCGTCAGGAGTTATATCTCTTGCAACTCGACAGATTGGAAACTCACGGTTTATCTACTCTATGGGTGCGTGTAGAATTTAGTGGTTTAACGCGTATTTACGCGTGCATATATATGTCTCATAGTGAAAATACCGAAATGGACCGCCTCTTCGAACACATTGAACAGGCCACTGACTATGCGCTTGAATATGATCCTCGTACGGAACTTGTTATTCTTGCTGTTTTCAATGCCCACCATATAGAATGGATTGGGTCTAACCAGAATACCGGATAGGGACAACGATAGACCTTCTCAATTGGATCTTTTCCTAACATCACACTCAGAGGATTTTGCATATGCATCAACGTACGATCGGCACGTGCGATCATTGCCTGGTGCTCACTGAGGCACTTCCATTCCAACCACTAACTCCCGACCACCAAGAACGCTGGTGGTATGGTATCACAAAGAGGCGGACTGGAATGTGGACACATAAGAGCCGACGCAGAAGAGTCATCATTAACTGCGAAGGACCCACAGATTTCTGAATTTAGGAAAAGATTTAACGTTTCCACCAGATTCAGCAAGAAAGAAGCAGGCTATTCAGGCTCAGTGCAAGCATATCCGTAAACTTGACAAGAGATTGTTAGGTTTTCCATCTAACACGGTCTCTTACGAAGTCTGTAGAAGGTAATTTCTGTAAGTATTCGCTACCACCATTGCGAGTTTCCTGCACACTCGACCGAAAGAAAGGTGAATATCCTGTGCACTCTTTTTGCATCCAACTCTATACTTGACGATTTGGGAAAAACACCACCATCCATCCCTAGACGTGCTCTTCGTTCTCTCAAAGTCAATAAGTCCTGTGGTCCGAATGGTACTCCTTCCATCGTGCTCCCAAATTAACCTCGATACTAACAGGTTTCTGCATATTAACAACATGTTGCATTTCAGTAGCATTCATTGTTATGCGGATGACAGCACGGGTGATGCCTTTTATACTGGCCGAGCCAATACCTCTCGCGCTGCGGTTAAAGAGCGGAGAGTACAACTTGTGTCTGAGATTCTTGGGGTTGACATTTCGAACGAGGTCCAGTATAGGGGGTTTGGAGAGCAAAGGCAAATTAGCTTAAAAAAAGCTCGGGGTGTTGAGCAGGGCGAAGCAGTACTTCATATCGAGATATCGACTTTTGCTTTCCAAAGTGAATTTGAATTAGTGCCACCATCTTCCTTTTACTATCGCACCTCCCGTCACAGGAATAAATACCGCACCATTTGGACGCTTGGTTTGCGACTAAAGTGCGTGCCTCGAGGTCATTTTTCCCAAGGACCTGTAAGTTGTGGAATGATCTCCCTCCTGAGGTTTCCCTGTGAATTATGATTTAGGGGCCTTCGAATGTCGAGTATACAGACACCTTCATCCTCAAGACCGGCAACGCCTCCGCAACTCCTCCTTTGCTGTCGATGTCCATGGGCGAAGGTAACCTCTCACCATCAGGTGGTCCTTCTGCTCGTTTTCCTCCTTTTATGATAAAAGATATATATACACAATTTCATTTAAATTTATTAATATGTAACTACGTATACGATGAATATTAATGAATACATTTTCAATTCTCTAGCCACCTACTCTACCGTATTTGGGGATCCTCTGAACGAATTGCTTCTTTGGAAGCTAATTTAAATTTCTTATCAGCAACACCCGCTGCTGTATCCGCATCTAGGAAACTAGAAGTTTTGATAACATTGTCACCTGAAGAAAATAATCAATGGCTAACACATTTCGAGAATAATAACATAGGATACAAGAAAATCTCAAATAATCTTGCTAGGTATGACAAATTATTTATTGTTTCTTTTATTACAACGTTAACTTCGTTACTTAATTTTTTTAATGAAATTGAATCTCCTCTTGTATTATGTGTGTTAGCGCAACATTAGAATATTTTTTACATATCTTTTTACAGTACACTCAGAGCTGAAGATGCGATGAATCAAAGATCAAGACAAGCCGATAATGGCAACAGTTCCATGTCATGGGATGCATACTATAACAGTGAAGAAGTAAATCATTTTATACTACAGAAAATTTAGATATATAATACACTGTGATTATACAAGACCACATTCTATCGCAATAAGACAACGTCTGAATTTAAACGCAATAGTTGTGGGTTTGATTCCCATTCGGGTGAATGATTTTATTCAAAATATTTTAATTTATCCGCTTTGTAACTGCGGTGTTGACTGGATCTACTCAACACGTGATGTCTCGATTTCAGGTGAAATGTGGAAAACGGCTTGCCTCGACAATTTATTTTCTCTCTGACTATTCCACTATACCGAAAAAGGCATACATAAAATTGTAAAACATATGCAGCGACTTTGTTGTTGTACAACAAAACATCGATATTTCTCAATATGAATAGATTTGGATCAATTGATATTGTTCATTAAATAATACGCTACTTGTTCATTTAACCTTGCATTTAACTCATAGACATATGGAAAACTTCAATAAATTGCAAATAGAAGGACATTTAAAATTGAAACAATTTAAACATTTCAGATCTTCAATTACATTGACGAAGTTGGTGCCAAATATCCTGATATAGTGACGGTCATTAATGCCGGTTTGAGCTATGAAGGTCGTCAAATTAAGTACGTGAGGATTTCCACTAGCCGTTTCGAAAATCTTCGCAAGCCAGTTATCGTCATTGATGCTGCAGTCCATGCAACAGAGTGGGTCACAACCCCGGTTGCCCTGTACATAATCGACCAGTTAGTGAGCGGAAACGACAAAGAACTACTAGATTCTATTGACTGGATCATTATCCCTTTGGCTAACCCAGATGGTTACGAATACTCTATAAATTAGGTAATTAATTAAAACATGTATTATTTTCACAATTAACTTATTTATTATAATTAAAGTTAAAGGCAGTCGTTGTGCAGTATTATATTTTAATTTATATAATTTTACAGGATCGTCTATGGCGTAAAACTCGTTCCAAGGCCCACGAAGGTGCCGAAGAATGCCCTGGTGTGGATGGCAACCGAAACTTCGACTTCTACTGGGGTAAGTTTATAGAATAATCTGGTAATTTTAAAATGCTATTGAATTTAGTTGACAAAAAAAGTGCCCTTATATATGAAATTTGATACAATTTAGCTTTCCTTCCTTGCATAATTTAAAAAATTGTATTTCCTTAAAACTTATTGATATTTGTAAACAATACAGGCACCAGAGAATCTTCTTCTGACCCCTGCTCAATCATGTACGAAGGCCCATCGGCTTTCTCCGAACCTGAAATCCGCATAATCAGAGATGCTGTGCTCTCAAACTTGGATCGTACTAGGCTTTATATTTCCTTACACAGCTATGGTAACATGTTTCTGTACGCGTGGGGAACTAACGGTTAGTACAATTATTATTCGAATTTTTATTTAAACGTTATTAAAATATGCGTAAGAAACATAAGCTCTATTAATCGAGCCTAAAAATAATACGTTTTATATAATTTAAAGTAACTTACTTCCCGTGGGGGGGACGGGTTAAGAATACAATTCCCCCCCCGCCGCTGGGTAGCGTCCCGTAAAAGGCGGGTAAACCCAGTAGTTTGGTGGTAGGAGATTCGTTCTCCGACTGGCTCGCGACCACTATCATGTCAAAGACGAACCGCCAAATATCTTATGATGTGTTCCAGTTCGATGGCATGTAAGCCAGCTCTCCCTATTCCCACCATTCCCATCCTTCCTCCCTCCTTCTGTCCTACATTCCCAAGGCTGGCAACGCATCCATAACTTTAATGTTGTGGATGTCTATGGGCGAAGGTAACCACTTAACACCAGGTGGGCCTTCAGCTCGTTTGCCTCCTTTACTCCATAAAAATAAAAAAAAAAAAAAAAAAAAAGTAACTGCTTCATGTAATACTTCTATACTCTCTGTCTCTAGAGAAGCTAGCGTGAAGACTGAAAGAAAATATTTACTATAATTAAACTTCCATTTACCTTTCCCAGGTACTCTGCCATCAAATGGCTTAATTCTTCATCTGGTTGGTGTTCGAATGGCAACTGCCATTGACAAACTAAAGCTGGATAAGGCAACGCCCTATATCGTTGGAAACGCTGCCAATGTCCTTTATTATAGTAGCGGTACTTCCAGAGATTGGACACGCAGTGTGGGTATTCCCCTGACATATACAATGGAGCTGCCTGGATATGAATATGATTTTCTTGTCCCACCCTCATACATTAAACAAATTATAACAGAGTCTTGGGCAGGCATCGCTGAAGGAGCTCGATACGTGCTATCCGTGTATGGTTAAAAATTACTGAATAAAGTACTGTATCAATATATTTTTTGTTTTATTATCCTAAGATAATTAAATTATTTTCGTGTAAAAAATGTATGTGATATACGTTTTTTCTTTTAGAAATTGAGAAGCCGTATGTGCAGTACTTAAATGACTGTAAACTGTGTATATTTCAAAAAAATATTTAACACTGGTTAAATAAAGTATCGAGTATTATGTTACATATCATGTCCGCAATCCATATCCATCCATTCTAACGTTATAAATGCGAAAGACTAATACTAACTACCGACCCGAATATTTACAAAATATTCTATGTATAAATAATTAAATTGCAATATTTTTATTAATACTTAATTCACTAGTCGTATCTAATTTTATATTGTTTTAAATTAATTCTAAAATATTGTATTTCTATTTTATTTATTAAAATAAGAAAGGAATTTACATATGTAATGACTTTTAAATTGTTTATAGATGAACATATACTTTGTATTTTTAAGCGACTTCCAAAAGGAGAAGGCTATCAATTCGGCTGTATTGTTTTTATGTGTGTTACCGCCGAACTTTTTACTGAGTGGGTCGATTCGGATGATTCTTTTTTAAAATGTTCGGAAGTGGTAGCAGAGTGGTGCCATTTTTTTGAAAAAAAAAACTAAAGGTTTACAACGCGATTGCATTTTTATTTTACGTATAATGCCCCTTAACTTTTTACTTCGTGAATCACCTACCTACAGATTTTTCACATAGAAGGCTTGCGTTACTTTTAAATAAATGTTAAAGAGGACAACTAAAATCCTTTATATATTAACACATTTATTAGATTAGATATGTAAGTATCTCAAACAGCTTTCTTGAGTACCGTTGCTTAAAGCTCAATGTCTCCATTTCAGGCGGAGAACGGAGAACGGAGTGTCTTGGCACTATGTTTTCTCTGAATACCGTGCTGTACGGGAATAAACGTGAAGTTGTATATGCATCGAGTTTAAGAAGCTAGCTCATCATCGGCCTCGATCTTTATTTTTCAAACGACTTTTACATATTTATGTTATTTTGAAAACTAAAGCACGTGTTGTTTTACTTTAAAACAGTTATTAAGTCAGAGGCAATTCCAACAACTGATAAGTGATGCATATTAAATAAGGAGTATAAATATTAAATAATCCACGATAACATTAACTTTGTTTACAACAAAACTTCTGGTATTTTCTTTGGCTATTTTTAGAAAATGTATTAAAATTTGAAAGTAGGAAGATCGAACTGCCTCTTGGAAGCATCGAAATTCTTACAATACATTTTTACAATTTATTTTCTGTGTTAATATTTCTGGACAGACATTTTTACAAATTTATACTATTCATAAACTCTTTCTAAATGTACAAATTCGAAATGTATAAAAAGCGATATAAAAATAAGAGAATGTTATATAACATATCCTTGGTATATGTACATAGTTATATTACATAGTATCATGTAGCAGCTCAAGCAAGGGTGACCGTAAAGATGATTGGACGCCGTGTTTTGTTTTGCAAACGTCTAATAATTTTCCTGTTTATCACCTTTCCAATTCATCATAATAAAACATGTTATTACTTTTATTTATGTACTAAAACAAACAAAACAAAATATATGTTACTTTGAGTGAAATCGGAAATATTAAATTTGTCTACATTAAAGTAAACAATGTTCAATGTTTTCAGCATAGAGAACTAAAGAATCAGAAATCTATTTACAGGAAATCGCTTAAAGCGATAGTTTTTTTGTTTACGAATACTATGTATAGTAGGTATATAGTTTTTTAAAAACATAATATTACTTAATAAAGCAGAACCTCAAAACTAAACCTGAAATCTTCCAAGAGCTATAACTTTGACTGACTAATTACTAATTGCGTAACGGCGGTATCTTTATATGTACTTATACTGTTTTTATTATGTGCAGGCAATATAAAATTTAAAATAGTCTGCCCTAATCTATACTGAATTAAGATTACGATTAAGCCGATAAACTTATAGATTATCAAGGATAGAAAGCATCCGCCACTGTTAATGAATCCGGCATTTCGGAGTTCAGTTTTGAATAATATGGCTCGCTTGATCGCTTGCCTTATTCTTTGTGTGGCGGCTGTTCAGGCCCGCCACGAGAAATATGAGGGGTAAGTTTACCTTCGCATTTATTTTATTATTTGTTAATTTAGCTTCCCGTTTTATCCCGCATACTAGGGTAGTCATAGAGAACCTACTAAGAAGTAAGAAAACTTACAATACATCTTTGTTATGTAGGTACAATTTAATATGAAGTTGTTTATATTTGTGAAGTTATTAACTACCTAATATTTAAAAAAATAAAAGTGAAAAATTATTATAATATATAAGTGATACATAGAATTACTTAGTAAGGATGGCGTAAGTAAGGAATTTATAGTTAGAATGGAGAAGAGCGTGTTCAGACGATTTCTGCTTCTCAAAAGGAGTAATGAAAAAATACTAAGATAGATACTCGTATAAGATAAAGCCAAAGTGAACGGTTAGGAAAGCTAAAAATATATATTTAAGCTTTAACATATAACGTAATAAAACGTGGAGTTTACTTTATACTTAGATACTGAAAAAGTAATTTATGTTATAGTGTCTACTTATACGATAAATATTAATTAATACAATTTTAATTCTCTAGCCACCTACTCTACCGTATTTGGGGATCCTCAGAACAAATTGCCTCCTTGGAAGCTAGTTTGGATATCTTATCAGCAACACCCGCTGCTGTATCCGCTTCAAAGAAACTGGAAGCTTTGATAAGATTGTCTCCTGAAGAAAATAATCAATGGCTAGCACATTTCGAGAATAATAACATAGGATACAAGAAAATCTCAAATAATCTTGCTAGGTATGACAAATTACTTATTTTTTACTTTATTACGAACGTAAACTTTACCTATGTTTCCTTTTTTTATCAAATTGAGTCTATGTGTTGTTACACAAAATGAAAATATGTTTTGCATGTATTTTTCCAGTATACTCAGAGCTGAAGATGCCTTGAATCAAAGATCAAGACAATCTGATAATGGCAACAGTTCCATGTCGTGGGATGCATACTATAACAGTGAACAAGTAAATCATTTTATACTATACAAAACTTACGTATTATATGCAACGACTTTGTTGTTTTAAAAAAACTATATTTATCAAGATGATCAATTGGTATTTTTTTTTAATAATACGGTGATATATCATTTAATGACGCATTACAATTAACTCGTAGACTTAGAGAAAATTTCGATAAATTAAAAATAAACGCATACATTTTCAAAGTATAATGGAGTTAATATTTTAAAATTTCAGATCTTCAATTATATTGACGAAGTTGGTGCCAAATATCCTGATATCGTTACAGTCATTAACGCCGGTTTGAGCTTTGAAGGTCGTCAAATTAAGTACGTAAGGATTTCCACCAGCCGTTTCGAAAATCTTCGCAAGCCAGTTATCGTCATTGATGCTGCAGTCCATGCAAGAGAGTGGGTCACAACCCCGGTTGCCCTGTACATTATCGACCAGTTAGTGAGCGGAGACGACAAAGAACTACTAGATTCAATTGACTGGATCATTATACCTTTAGCTAACCCAGATGGTTACGAATATTCTATAAATGAGGTAACAAATTAAAACCTTAATTTCACAATTGACTTATAATAAATTATATTAAGGTAAGGGCCGTCGTTTCGCAGTAATATATTCTTTTGAATTTGTGTAATTTTTTAGGATCGTCTATGGCGGAAAACTCGTTCCAAGGCCCACGAAGGAGCCGAAGAATGCCCCGGTGTGGATGGTAACCGCAACTTCGATTTCTACTGGGGTGAGTTGAAAGAGTAATCTGTTTATAGCCAAAATGCTATCGATTTTAATTGATAAAACAAGTGCCTTGATAAATGAAATTAGAAACAATTATACTTTCTTTCTTTGCATAATTTAAAAAAAATGTATTTCCTTAATACTTATTATTATTTGTAAACAATACAGGCACCAGAGAGTCTTCTTCTAATCCCTGCTCAATCATCTACGAAGGCCCATCGGCTTTCTCCGAACCTGAAATCCGCATAATCAGAGATGCTGTACTCTCAAACTTGGATCGTACTAGGCTTTATATTTCCTTACACAGCTATGGCAACATGTTGCTGTACGCGTGGGGAAATAACGGTTGGTATTATTTATTTTTTTATTTCTTTATTTATATGTTACTTAAACCTGTTCAGTAGTATGCTCAATTATTCTTGTATGAAAATAATGCGTTTTTATATAATAGAATATAACTGTTATTAAAGAAAATTATAAAAAAAATGCCTTTTTTCTCGCATAACGGGGTAGTCAGGGAGAACCTAGCATCAAGACACTCCGTCCTTCATTTTCCGCCTTAAACTGACACACTGCGATACACACTGTGACGGAACTCAATGCTGCATGTTTTTTAAGTATCAGAGCCCCAAAACGAAAATTGTATATATAATCACTTCCCCGAGTGGCAATCAAACCCGCTCTGGGTTGACCCGCATTGGGTGTACAGTGAGACGCTGTCGCACTGCGTTACGACGACTTGCGTTACTTAAAGACAATATTTATTGTAATTAAACTCTTATTAACTCTACTCTATCTAATTTTCACAGGTACTCTGCCATCAAATGGCTTAATTCTTCATCTGGCTGGTATTCGAATGGCAACTGCCATTGATGAACTCAAGCTGGATAAGGCAAGACCTTATATTGTTGGAAACGCTGCCAATGTTCTTTATTATACCAGCGGTACTTCCAGAGATTGGACACGCAGTGTGGGCATTCCCCTAACGTACACAATGGAGCTGCCTGGATATGAATATGATTTTATTGTCCCACCCACATACATTAAACAAATTATAACCGAATCTTGGGCAGGCATCGCTGAAGGAGCCCGATACGTGCTATCCTTGTATGGTTGAATATCATTCGAATTACTGAATAAAGTACTGTATTAATATACATTTTGGTTTTATTATCCTTAGATAAATAAGCAAAATAAATTATTTTTCAATATTGTCAGGTAAAAATGTATTGGTGATATACGTTTTTTTCCTTAAGAAGTTGAGAAGTCATATGTACAATGCCTACATACTTGTAAATTGCTTATATTTCGAAAACTTTTTTTACATTGGTTAAATAAAGCATCGAGTATTATGTTATTTGTCATGTCTGTAATCTATATTCATCCAATCTAACGTTACAAATTCGAAACTCTGTCTATATGTTACTTTTTCACGGCTAATCTACCCACCCGATTAGGGTGAAATTCGGAATGAAAATACTTCAAGCAACAACAATCCCTAAAGGGGAGATTTTTGGGAAGATTTTTTATAAAAAGTCGCGTATTTATATAAATAGCGAAATAGTACTTGAACTTACACATATCCTACACATTCAAAAATATTCCAATTGCGCCATAGTAACTACTGTTGTTTTAAGTGTCAAAAGTTTTATTTTAATGTAATCGTCCCACATGTCGTTGAAATACTATGTCATGACAAATATTTGTGTTAACGCGTTAATGCTAAATAAACAGTATGAAGTGTAAGGTAATTTCATATCGACTAGGAAAATTACACGGTCTCACTTATGAAAATTCTATTTATTTTCAAAAATTAAGTCCGTCAATAACTTTAATATTTTACTAAAACCTGCTAATCTACACGTTTGATAAGGTAAGGCAAGCATCTACAATCATAAGCTTGTAAACATAAGGTGTATTTTTTGTTTAACTTAAAAACTTGTAAGAACTTGAAAAAGACAGACAAAGATTCGAACCCGCGCCTCCTGAATACCGTCCAGGCGCTCTCACCATTAAGCCATGCGTTCTACTACCAGTTGCGTTGAAATTCTTATACGCTTTATCACAACTTATTTTTGTTGTTAGCATCTTGTAAGAACTTGCTACCAACCCGAGTAACTCGGTTGACTCGGTTTTTAAACACAAACCTAAAGAAACTTAGAGCCCATAGAAGCAGAATCTTGCCAACCAAATAAAAATATCATTAGAATGATATTTATCTGTTTCTTATTTTTTGGTAACATTGCCTTATTTAGTATTCAGAGTTATCGTCGAAGATAGTTAAGAAATTAATGGCTTATTCCAACCTATACTTATCTATATTAAGATTATGGACAATATTGCTGAATCATTTATGATGACAAAATTAAATCTATTGTAATGAATCGCCAGTTCGCTTTAAGTTTGTCACGTTTAGTCACGTGTTTTCTACTTCTCTTCGTAGAAGTTTTGCTTTGTAAACAATAACCAGCGATCCATACCTTAATATAAAATAAGGCCACTAGTGATTAAAATTTAAAAAAAAAACAAAAAAGCTAATGTGTTTTTTCATTTTTGAAAACGTAGATTTTCCCAAAGACAAGTGGGGTACGGAGTGTTTAATACTAGGTTCCTTCTGCGTAGCCTGCCTTGTGCGGGATACAGCGTGCAGCTAGAAAAAAATAAATAAATAACAAACCTTTAAATACAATGACGAAATAGGAGAAAAATATCCCGAACACAATTGTCAACTTTGAGTTTAGCTAGTAAGGTCGTCAAATTAAGTACGCGATGGTTTCAGTGGGTCACATAAGTGAAGGTCGTTGTCTGGTCGCTTACTGAATCTTTTTTTGCCTTTTGTCGTAAAATCTGTCACATTATAACTGCATTCTTCTACCGAACAGTGTCCTTCGTGTTTTGTCCATGAAATGTAACATTATGAAAGTGATAAGTATGTGCTCTGTTAGCATGTTTGAAGGCTCATAATCAAAGAACTGAATTGAACTGAACGAATGGGTCACAACCATATGTGTTTTATGTGTAATAGAACAGCTAGTAAGCGGTACCGATCAGGGGCTACAGGATTTAATAGACTCGATCATAATCCCTTTGCCTAACCCTGATAGCTGCGAGTATACCATAAATGAGGTAAGATCGCCTTCAAAGATTGAAAATTGCTCATTATGTACGTGACTTACGATTTGAAAACAGATTGTAATCAATGTAAACAATGAAATAGGAAGATATTGTACTCGGTATTGCTTTAATTGGCATTATTTTGTAGTGACTATGGAAAATATTTCTTAATCTTAAGATTTCAATGTCATCGAAAAATTACAAATGTAATTGGTATATGTACCGTAAAAAAAATTAAGACATTTTATCCCTAACAGTGATTTAATTTGTTTTACAAGTAACTATACATATTAGTATTTACTTATAAAACAAATGAAATAATCGTTAATTTAAAATAAATAAAATAAAAATAGCTTTTATTCTCTGACCAATTATAAAAGCATCCTTAGGTTACATACACAATTTTTTATTATTAATACAAACTTAAAGAAATAATAATTAAAAAAGATACATAAAAACCTAGATAAAAATATTGGTGCTCTTTTCTCAATAACAGTTTTCTACTACGACTACAGCTCGTGCTTGACCGATTTTAAGGTGGCTGTGACGACAACCTTTTTTTTAAGGCTGGATCCGCCCCAGGGTACCTATATAATCCCCTGTGCTAAAAGACTATATCGAATCAAATAACATAAAAGTGCGGAACAATGTAAATCTTTGATTTTGTAAAATAAATGCTTATACATTTTTAAACTAACGAGCTTCATTTATTGTGATTTAATTTAATAAACTCCGATTCCAAGGAACGCCTTCGTCAAACGGTCCAATGCTACACATGGCTGAAATACTAAAATGAATACAGGAATACTAAAAAGAATACAGCAATAGAGATTTTGTTTCTCTAGCTCGTCATGACGCAAATGTGCCTAATTCACTTTTCTAATGGCACTTCTTAAGACTGGATAGGTACTTGATTTGGGCATCACTTATTAACAGTACATGAAACGACTTATTAGTTTCCCCTACGTATTTTAGTTGTACGGTGAAGGGCTCGTAGTGTAGGGTGCTGTCCAGCCCAGCCGGCCGGCAACTTGAAGAAGGTTGGAGCCGGATTTGACTGGATGCAGAATGCGGAGGACCGTGACATCTGGCGCAACCTGCGAGAGGCCTACATCGAGAGATGGGCACAAAAGAGGCTGATTTGTTGATGACGTATGCTTATGTTATAATTATAAACATACAATATATCATTTATAATATAAACTAATTGTCACCAAAGCATGCGTACAAATCGCTGAAGGAGCACGCTTCGTTATCTCTATAAATGATTAACTTTTTTTTTCAAAATTTTGTATTACACTGTAAATTCATTATGTGCCTAAGTTTTTACTTTACTTCGTAATTTTTATACCTGAGAAAATTAAAAGCGGTATCAATAAATCTTAAATACTTTCAACAAATCTTATTATAGCTACTAACGAGATATATCGAAACATTTACATATTTACGTGTATGATTTCTACAACAATAGGTAAGCCACCACGATCTATTAGTTCCTTGAAATCCGTCAATGTTTATACACTAAACGATACGATACCTCACATACATCGCATAATTTTCAACATATTCTAACGATACACATGCTTTGTTAAAAACTATTATCATTAACTATGTGGTTTAAAATATTTTATAAATATATTGCTATATTATATTATCTCTTCA
>JAHESG010000080.1:0-25018 GCA_019049465.1 Dryas iulia moderata | reverse complement strand
AGTGGAAATATTTAATATTTCTATTTTGGAATCTGGTGTCGAGGTGTTAAGTTCTGGAGTGTCTTAATACTAGATTCCCTCTAAAGTCAAAGTCAAAGTCAAATAATTTTATTCAAAATAAGAAGTTACAAGCTTCATTTCTACCTACCCTGCTGTGTGCGGGATACAGTGTAAAGCTAAAAAAAACCTAAATATGTTATTTTCATTTGTTGAATATTTATTTATATAATAGCATAGGTATTTCCCCCGACCTGATAAGATTATAAGTGAAAAAAATAATGAATGGATTCATAAGTACCGAAATATCAAAAAAAGATTTTGGTTTTTTAACTAATTACACTATTTATTTCGTTAATTATAATTTATACAAATATTTAAAAAACGCCTCTGTTGTTTAAAACGTATGCAGGAAATTTCGATATAACTTAGTAAATTACTAGTTAGGTATTTATTACCACATGACAAGTAATTTCTTTTAATAAATAATAATAAGTTGATAAATAGCACTGAGTTCTGATAACACTTATAAATATTTTAAAATAATAAAGCTTGTTAAATGCGGGACACGACGCTATGTTTTGTCTTAGAAGAGCGTAAAATATATATTATAAATATAATCATTCCACCGAATGGAAAACGAACCTACAACCATTAAGTTTGCTGCTTGCCAGTGTCACACTGCGTCAGCATAGTCTAATCGATATATAAATAAAATACAATATAAATGATGATGCAATAATACACGAACGAAACGTATGAATTTCAAATTGTGGTACTGAGACCTGAGTTCAGTCATCTGCGATGTCTAGACAATGTTTGAAGGTGACTACGCCATTTATCACTAAGCTCAATTTATCTATTTCATTGAAAAACGTAAAAAATGATGTTTTTCGTATTTTCTTGCTAAATGAAATGTAAGTAATACATACCTAAGACTTTTTATGTCCTGTGTGTTATCTATTAGCGTACCTAATACATACGTTTAATTTTATCATTTTTCTTAAGTAAAAATTAAATCTGCTAGCGATATAATTACTATAAATTTAAATTATTTGATAAAATTGCATATTTTTTTGTTATTACTACCTCGATACTAAATAACTACTTATAATTACTATTTAAGCCTTCTTGACGTAAGCAATATTTATTTTATTAACATAATGTATTCATACCAAATGATAACAAAAGGGTATTTATTGCTTTTTATAACTTTCAACTATGAAATATTTTGCACTTTTCGTTTCCAAAATTTTCATAAATAGATGTCCAGTTTTTCCTTTACGTATTTTTTTTAACATAACATAATAGTTTATACTTGATACGAGTTCCATATGTAAGCTGGGATTAGTACATAGTAATTGACTATTCCACTCCGACATGACTTATATAGTATATATTAAGTACTTTTATTGTATATTTGTAAATTTATTTTTATCTTTATTTTTTTTATAAATATCTTGTAATATTTAAAAATGTATCTAAACTATTCGCAGTGAAAATTAGCTTTGTAAAGTGACTGAATCTAGGATTTTCACGTGTGCTCTCCAATTTAAAAGCATTTTATATACATTGCGTATTTTGCGAAGCGGTAACTAACGCCGCGCTTCTTTCAATCAGACCTGTAAAGCAAAATTTCCCGAGGGAAGAGATCGAGTCCACAACCGTCGTATGTCTTCTATCAATTATCTATCTTATCAAGAAACTGGCTTGACAATTTTAATACTTGTATTAGCTTACTTGTATCTTTCAATTTTTTTTTCCTTTTTTTATCACATAGCAAAGAGACAAGTAGTTTTATAGAGGACCTAGAGGCAAAAAACTCTTGCCCATTGTTGACTAAAACCGCGACGCAATGTCCTTGTTCGCAGGAGCGGACAGATAAAAACATATAAATCACAATAGATGAGTTTCTCAGTGAAAATCGAACCCAGAACCAATCTAGATCATATAGTCAGACTATTAATGTTATAAAATCTTTTAACACCAGTGGCCAGTCGTGGCCCAGTGGCACAAGAGTGTGACTGTAAACGACTGGTTGTGGGTTCGATTCCCACTCGAGGAGTGGGAATTATATTTCCATTTTCTTCACTCTGGTGTCGAGGTAAAGCGCGGCGTTAAGTTCCGCCACTTAACACGCAAGCCTCCGAATTCGGCGGAAAGTGGGGAATGGAGTGTCTTAACACTAGGTTTCCTCTGCCTACCCTGCTGTGTGCGGGATATAGCATGAAGCTATTTAATTTAATTTAATTTTAATCTTTTAACACTATTTTCAGGTACTTAGGTACTTCTCCCCATTCAATTTGTTTCAAAATTCGCACAAATACCCAATTTTGGTAACAATAGGATATGAACGTGATATCCCTGTCAGAAAGACCAGGATAACGAATTTATAATTTAAGGTATTTTTCCTTTATATTTTATTTTAAACGGCTGTTGAATGTGTTGTCATCTATAAAATCGACGTTAAGTTCCATCATCTAACAATAAAAAGCTTGATTTTGGGCGGTAAGCAAAAAAATGGGAGTCTTTTGACACTGTGTGTTTACTAACTAGGTACTGCGCTATGCAGGATAAAGCATGAAGCTGCATTTTGGTTTTTCGTTGCTATTTATAAAAAAAATCATAATGAATCATGCACGTTACATTTCACTCGTGTTATATTTTCATATCATTTTCCTCAACCGACGCTGAGTGTCAGCGATGATTAATTAATTATTTATAAAGTGATAATAACAATTTTATTTTAGGTATTTAAATATTTATTTAAGGTAGTTGTTATTTAACTACAATTAGTGAAAATATTTGGTAAGTAATTAAGATTTTTTTTAGTTTCACACTTTATTACGCGTACTAGAGAAGAGAAGGCGCAGAGATATTTCTAAACTTTTTATTTTTAATATTTCTTTAGATACTTCAAATCTTTGCTATACTACTTTGTTATGTAAAACCTTTTTTTATGATGATGAAGTTAAAATATTCACAACCAATAAAACCTAGCTTAGTAAAACTTTATTTCTTTTATTTAAAAAAAATAAATTAATGTCTTTGCCATAGCAACCTCTATAGCACTTGATATACAAATATTAAACACACGACCATGTGTGTTATATATTTTAATTTACTAATTAAATCTATTTTTGTATCAGATATAAAAAAGTAGCATTTTGCTTTTTTCTATATAAATTGTAACACTCTCTCTTTGACATAATTTTCATAAAAATACTTCACATATAGATAACTTGAACAAGGTTTCAAATAAATTATTGGTAAGTTCTCATGTCAGGTATAATTAAAAATACAGTATAATTTTCTAAATTATTTATTCCCTCTATCATTCTTCCTTTTTTTGATAATCTTATTTAAATCTTAGCTCTATGTACAGTGTATAAATTAAAGTATTAATAGTATATTTTACAGTAACTACTATTGTACAGTTCGCTTTCAAATGAAAGACTTGACTACTTTATGCGCTTTCAACTATGAAAGATCCAACAGGAATTCAAAAAACAAAAAAAAAACAACAATTTTGACAATCATGGTAACATCGATTTGGAACGATTCGATTCGATACAAACAAAAATGATCTCAATAATCGATTTACAACACCAAGTACCAAACGGTAATAATTAATTAAATAATAGGAAGAAGTGCCGCCATCACAACGTCAATTAAAACAACGAATAAATTAGTTTAAATTAAATAAAATGGCACAAACCAAACGATCTTATTCGGTACTAGGTGATGCGAATAATTGATCGATACAGATAACAAATAAATTTTCACATACGCCGAATACAATCACGATTTAACCAAAAAAAAAAAAAAATAATATATACATAATATTATATAACTCTGATGGAAGCAACTGACCGCTGTCAAAAGACACTTTTGCAACGTAATGGCAAATAAGTAATCGCTAAATAATCGGTGGAGATCACAATTACACGATATAAAATTTCTCATATAAATACAAAATATACACCTACTTAGTACTAACTAGCAAGTTAGTTGATTGATCAAACGACTGGCTTTACAGTAAAAGCCCAGCGCTCATTTGAGACAAAGTGGCGTAACTCAAAATATTACAAAATGGAACAAACAACATACATACGTTTACAACATAGACATAAACAATTTGAACTTTAAACGTAGGTATATATAATTAATATTTAGACCAAATTTCGATAAGTACTCACAGTCAATCACAAAGAACAGAGTTACGCCACTTTTCTATAATATACATACAAGAAGATGGAAAGCTCGATAACACAAAACGCGATATCAGTCTCACTAACTGTCATTACGAACGCGTACTTCTAGTTTATTTAATATATAAATAAGGACGAGAGACGGACCCGCCGCCTTCTCGCGATCACTAATTACCTATTTGGCTTGAGAGGTGCCGAGAGCCTGTGGAGTCCCCGTCGTGTGTAGCTGCTGAGGCACGTTAGGGTTGGTGCCAATCGTGGACAAAAGTCCGGAGGCATTAGGGTTGGTACCAGTTGTGCATGTCAGTCCGGAGGCATGTTAGGGTTGGTGCCAGTCGTGCATGTCAGTCCGGAGGCATGTTAGGGTTGCTGCCAGTCTTGCACGTTTTCCGGACGCACTTTAAGGTTGATGCTCGCCGTGTACATAGCAGACGAGGCACGTTAGTGTTGCTGTCGGACATATCACTCCAGATACACGATTAGACTTGTTGCCAATCATGCACATCAGTTCGGATGAATGTTAGGGTTGGCACCGGTTGTGCACATCCTTCTGGAGATACCTTGAATTAAGGATTGGTACCAGTTGTTCACATGACTCCAAAAACACATTAGGGTTGGCACCGACCGCGCACATCACTCCAGAGATATATTAGGTTTACGCTGGCAGTGCACATTACACCGTAAATAGGGTTGGTACCAATCGTGCGCATTCCCCAAACACATCAGGGTTGACACCATACATCCAGACACATAACCACCATCTTCAGTTAAAGCTCATCGACATCAGGTATATCAGGAACCAGGCGGTCGTGGTCCGCCGCAGCTCTCGGAGGCAGCTCGTTCCGAGGGTCTCGCGCCAGCCACGGGTGGCGTAGGACATCCCGCGCCGTCAAACGTTCGCATGCCTCTCGACGTAGTAACGAACGTATGAGACACTTGCCCCGCGATGAGAGACATTCTGGTACCACGAAGTAGCCGCGCGATATCTTTGCGAATAGCGAAGCGTGTTCTGAATCGTTGAATGGGTATCTGTGAATAAGGAAATTTATTAGTAATTATAGTAATGACAAAGAAAAGATCTCCTAATGACAAATAATAGTATGGCAATAAGAATGACAAAAAAAGTATACTGTCTTAATTAGATATGTGGAAAAAATTTTTTACCGAAATCTGCAGCCCTAAATTATTAGCCCGTTAAAGTCAAGATGGTTATCGATTTTTAAAAGATAGACACATTCATTAGACGTAAACCCAAAATCGTTAGTTTTTAAAGCAAAGTCGAAATTAATGAGGGCCGATTGTCATTTGGGCAGATGCGCGAAACAAAAACTCAGGTAAAGGAACCCTTCCGGCGACAGGTGATGCGATTGCGGCGAAATCCCGAATTTCGAATTTAAATTACTGGCGCGGCTCGAAAAAGGTAGAAAACAAAGGCTCGCGAACGGCAGGTGTATAGCTCGTTTCGGGAACAACGTCTTCGCCACATGACCGGGGCAGGTGCGGCGAAGATTTCAATACTATATGTGGGTGATATAATTGCTAGTCGTTGGCGCGTAACGGCCGACAGGTGATCATCCCTCGCCCAACGGTCGCCGCGACCCTTGTGTCTTGCTCTCAAACGGTAAGTCCCACGCCTAGCAGGTGAAGACGCCCTACGCCCTACCTGGCATTACATTTATTCACCTAATTACAACTAACCTAAATGTTATAATTTATGCGCAAAATGTAAGGTGGATTGTGACCGTTTATTTAATAATTTATTAGTGTGCGTGGGAAATGTAATGTTATTTATTTTGAAGTTTTGAATACACACCTTCCAACGAGCATGGTGTACAGTATGACGCCCAGCGACCACATGTCAGCAGCGCGGCCGGAGTACGTCCGATGAGCTCTCAATATCTCCGGCGACACGTACGCGGGACACCCTCTCTTGTCTTGTAGGAGATCTTCTTCGGGATCGTCTAACACCACCGCATCTTCCAACGACTCGAGCTTTAACGTCGTTCTAAAACAAAAGAAACATGTATTTAATAAACATATTTGAGTCCTGTTTTATATTCACAACACAATCGATGGTTATATTGACGGGTCAACCCGTTATATTAGCGGGTCAACTGCATCAGACGTGCATCGACCGGTGACCCAAATAAGATGCAAATATAAGTTGATAGTCATATAATACCGCTCGATAATATAATTCGAAGCATTCGCCCGTAATGAATCCCTTTGTGCGCTATCCTTTGACTGGCTACTATTAACGGTTCGCGCGTACAACTAATTAGCGAAGCACTGCACGTTAAAGCGGAAAGCTCGCGATCATTGCAAAATAATTTTCTCATTCAAGGGTTTCTGCTTATGGGACTGTAATGTCACGTAAATAATTACATGGCGCACCATAAAGCTGTTCGATGACGCAATAGGTTTTGTTTCATCACATCACGGGCTTTGGGCGCACTGCGACCTCGTATTTCACAGCCGCCGCATCGTTTCGAAATGCATTAAATGCAGAGTTCGAAACAGTACACCGTTTTGTATGATTATGAATAATGTAGATATGAAACGGGCACGGACTTCGATGTAAGCTGAACGAGACACTCGTTCCCAGGGGAGTGTTATTGAACTACTAATATTTACACAGTTGAACGAATAATGCCTTCCGTTCATAATGCTACCATCTACTTTAAAGTAAAATGAGAAGCACAAAAAGAATCAATAAAATTCTGGACATGTAAATACTAGGTATTAAGGTAAGGCAGGTGCATGTGAACAACCACGCAGCAGTAGAGTGCATTTGATGCACGCGACATTTCAAGCGTCCTAATAATAGCCAGCGGGGAAACGGTATGTTGAGTGATTTTTGAGAAGGGTCCGAAGTTATTTCAGTCGCGGAGACTACTATTAAGGATTTCTGATAGCCCCAATTGGTAGTGAAGAAACGCGTGGATTCCGAAAGCTGCAATAAATATCAGGTTTGCTTAAAGCATAGTTACAAAACTTGCAGGTTGCGGTCTCCACTGCTTGACAAATAGTGCGCGAGTCACTGGCGCTGACGTAGCCCCTCCTCGTACAACTGCTGTACGAAGGCTTAGCGTGATTAACATAACGTAACATCGTGATAATTTGAGAAGCGAGATAAGGAGATAGTGATTTATGAGTAACATACATTTTTATTAATCGATCGTGACAATATTGTACGCCGTTCTAACTAAAGGTTACACTCGTTATGACTTTCGCAATCTGTTTAGTAGCGTATCGATCGTAATATTTATATTTGTCGAAATATGCATATTTGGTAAATAAAATAATGTTCAGCAAGATGATTGTTTGGTAATGCTATTACATTTAGTGATGGGCGAGCGAGGCGTGTGCTCGATATCGTAACCCTGGTCGACAGATGGGTGACGTCACATCCCTTGTTGGGCAGTGAGCGGAGAAGGAGTCCTCGTATCCGTTTTAGGCTACTGCGCAATGATCCTAATTAAATCCCTTACAGCAAGGCTAAAGTGCGATGTCTGCAGTTGCAATCGATTCGTATTTCGCAACGTGTAAATAAGTTACACGGTGTCGTAAGCCGGTCGGAAGGTTGGCCGGATTTCCGAGCGTGTTCCGAGAGGTGCGGGCGCGGGCGAGTGGCCTCGAAGGATTCTCGGTTGCGGACGCGGGACCGCGAAAGGACACCACCGACATCGCGCTAGACCTGCTCTACCTGCCTCCGTCCGCGAGGTCGCCCTAGTACTGCTTAGCATACGATCATGTATATATAAAAACATTTAAATATAAAGATTACTAAATACATATATTCATCAATACCATATTATTACTAGCATGTTTTAAATAAAATGTTTAAATTAGCCTTACCTAATAATCAAATTATTTTTAATTGCGGTCGTGATAACTTTAAGCCTAAGCGTATTACCACAACGTAAACTTGCTTTATTGAGTCACGTATGAATCGCAATAATATTAACTAATACATTTTTCGTTTCAATTATAAACAATGTTGGTACAGATAAGATTTTGCCTAGCGAGAAGGCACCTTAGTATGCAACTGATTTAATAAAAAGTAGTACGGTGCAGTTGTGTATAACGTGTAGATATAGTACATAGGTATATAGTGTGGGAGATCGCCCACAATTAGCGGGATGCGCCGGCGCAAGTTTCGCAATGACCGTCATTGCTCAACTCAACCCTGACAGTTTCGTAATAAACAATGGCAGCCGCGGCACAGATGCAGCACACATGCATGCACTTCCTGCTCGACTTTATATCGCTATGACGAGCGCTTGCGCAACGATGGCTAACACTTTGTGTGCGACGATACACAAAACCGTCTCGATGCGTCGAACACGCTTCTTGCGAAACGTTACACTTAATAGCTCCGTCAGCAATTCATAATTCGTTCGCTCTTCGTACTGATATTTCTGTGCCCTGCGACGATAGTTAGTCATAAGTTTTCGTAACCCGCATTGTAGGAACATGTGATGTCGCAAGCGCGTTGCCACACAGCGCGGAGAAGCCGGGATAAGTTGGGAAACCATCCAGACTGCCCAATTACACACAGCCGCGCGCATTGTGCAATCCTATACGTTCCCACTCTGCTCATGCTATACATTACTTTCTATTGTACACGAGAATACTACTACTTTTCACTTTATATAAAATAATTTACTTTAAGCGGTTTGCCGGCTTGAAAACATTTAATTGTAATGAAAACATATGAAAACATACAATCTGACATTCCCATAGCCCTAAAATAAATATTGTTTTGTGATATCGTCAACAGAATTTAGGTCTCAAAACCGCACAGGCTGCGGCATGGCTCGCTTTATCGGAGCCGCGATAACGCAAGGCGTAAGTTTTGAAACCAAGCGTTGGGCTGCTTGCGAAAACGCTAATGTGAACATCGGTTGCAAAATTGTTTTAGTTTTAAAATCGAATGCAGCGTCAATGGGCCGGTGAGCGTCGTCAGCAGTATAACGAGGTACCGTTGACATTTACCAAAGTAAGAAGATCATGTGGCTTTCTATCGCCGTAAACCGTAATGCAGGCCGTATTTGGCAGGCGGGCGGCGTCCGCTCTCGGGACGCATGTCACAACTGAACAACTGACAATGGATTATGAGGCGTTGCGATATGGCATGTTGCAAGTCCGGGCGGCGGTCCAAAGTGCCGAAATAGTCCCGTGTTGCAATTCCGGAGACTGCGGAACGGGCGTCGCTCCAGAGTAGGTTACGCAAATCCTGCCAGTATGTACTTGGCCGCCCCCACGATGTTATCTCATGCTTCGTTTGATCATACGTTTAAGAAGCGGCCGTCGACCCCGCCTGTGTTACGCGATAATTGCGCAACGAAGAAAGCGCCCCGTGTTCGCTCGTAAACAGATTCCAAACTCTCATTGATCTCCCTCCAATCTCGAATTGTTGCAATTACACCGTTACGTGGTCGCGAGTGTTAATTCCGGTGAGCGGACGACTTTCTAGCTCGGGGTCGGTGTACGAGGCGGCGTGTCGCAACAATTTCTCCGGCATCGCGAACGAAGAAAGCGCGACCTCTGGGTTTTGCAATCGTGCGGTTGTACGAAGAAAGGGTATTGCTATGGAAAGCGTATATAAAGATTTAGAAAGACTCAATATAGCGGGTAAATTGTTTTAGTAATCTCTAGAGAAAATACTACAATAACTTTTAATATACCGGCGGACTTTGGAATTTCGTATGTAGGCACTTACGCAAGCTTCGATAAACGTTCGACTGCATGTCACCACGCGTGAATTACTTCCGTTCATTGACTCCTTCTGATATATCTATGTTTTACTGTTATCCGTGTCGAAATACTTTCTCTGACCTACAAAACGTAGGTTTGTAGGCCCACAATCTTTGCATAAACGTCTATTGTAGACTATTTTTCTTATAAGGATCTTTAAGGTATATGTATTAATACTAGGCACATGCAACTACTGCCCTGTTTTACAGTATCACATAATTCCGGCAGTAACTTAACTGTCGTTCGTGATGTTACGCGAAGAAATTGCGTTGGTAATAGTACACCAGTTTTAGAATTCTCTTTCATAACACTATTACGTTCGAACTTTGTGTTGTGAAATTCATGTAAAAAGCTGATGCTCCCACATCATGAAGTAGTACACATACCTATAATGACTGATTACTCGTTGCAAAAAGCGCTAATATTCGTGTGATAGCGATACTCTACAGAGATAACTTTCGCATCGTCTCCAGTATGTAACCGCGAGAGGGTTAATTATGTTCCAATCATAACCACCTACGCGTTAGGAGTCAAAATGAGTGGGGACACCTGGCGACAGGTGCGCGTGCGCAGCGCTCTCGTTTGTGGAGGTCGCTGTAACGAGAATACCATAAAGGGCAGCTGTATACGTTTGTCGTTCGACAGATGCGGTCTAGATCGGTTGATAAATAAAAGAGTAAATCCACATCCGCGAGTGCCTGAGCAGTTTCCGCCGCGGCTCATACGCAGCCGGAATGGACGATTGTTCCGCCCTGCAGTCGCTTCCGCCTCATTATTTTAAGTCGGAAACGAGAAACATTCAAGACGTATGTTCACCTTCCTTATTGCGCGGCATGTAATATGAGGTGTTTTGCAAATTTGTAGTGAGCAACGGAATTAGAACGATAATAAATCATTAAAGCTAGTTGCAGATTTCGACGCAAGAGCTTGCGATATGTAACGAGCATGGTTGCGGACTGAGTAATTCCTTAAATTGCTGTTCGGTTACACTGTTGACTAGGGCTAATTTTATTAAGCAACGTCGGCTATATTTATTCTTGGCAAGCACTGCCAAATATACGCCACTAGTGATTGTCATTTTGGGTCTGGCCGAAAGCATATCTAATTTGACGATATTTAAAATAATGAAACAATGAGTGTTGTGGATGATTAATATGCGGGGGACGGGCCAAGGTGCTCTGTGTCACGGAGTCTTTGAGTAATCCTTCTACATTTTGTAACGGCAGATTTGCAAAACGGCCTGCTTATGCTTTAGCGTTGTACATTACTCCTTGCGCTCCATTTCATAATGTTTGCACAAGGCGAAACAATCGAGCGTTTGTCTCTTATGGTAGGTAGGTGCGCCGATCGAAGGCGCACCCTTAAAATGACATTAATATACTAACTCGTTTATATAAATTACTTACTTTATTTTCTTGAAATAATTTCGTTTTGAATAACTTTGCTGATAATGAATTTATGCCGTTAATTTTACAATGTAATGTGACAAGCGCCGTTGTAGAGCTCATTTGCATTTCAATATGTGCAATATTGTAAGACAATACCAATTTGCTCAGATGTAAATACAAAAAGCTTTGGGATGACGAAGGCGTTTCGAAAACGCAAAATAAGCGATGTTGCGATTTCGCCTTACGAAATACATTTGCCTCGCGGTTGCAGAAACGCGTGGGACGACAAATAGGTTTAATCTCTCTCGGTTTGTAACACTGTAACATATTCATTACGATGCATATTGGATCACGTTAAATGTATCTATCTAGCTTACTAATGTGATATACTTGATATCGCAATATCATCATTTCCCCAGTATCTTATCAAGCCTCTAAAAATTTCACCGGTTATTTATTTGTATGGTATCATGATATGATAACCAAATATTTTGTAATGATGACGGGTAAGTAATGTTTGCTAAAGTTACACAACCTAGTTATTCTTTCCTTATCACTGTTGTTAGTTGCGAAAATATTATGTATTTCTGTGGTACAACTGTGGTGCAGGCAACCATTGCCTACCTACAGTATTGAGATGGTAATATTGGGCGCTAATAATGGCGGGGCAGTGCGTGAGTGCATAAATTAAATTATTTATAGTCTGCAGACTGGAACAACTAGGACCAAGACGAGTTTCGATATAGTATGCGATAGTGAGCTCATAATATTCACTGTAACTGGTGTTTTTACAAAATTACAAAACGACTAAGCAGGTGTTGTTGCGAATGTGGTTACATACATATCACAAACATGTAATTTTATTTTTTTTAATATAACACATTAATGTTTATTACACTTTTATAAATATTTTTTTAAGAATAAGCTTTTCATTCCTTCGTATTTATGGTTTTATTATTATTTTATAGGCACTACGATTAAAATCATAGACCTTGTAAGGAGGGAGAATAGCTTTATATCACGAGAAACAAGTATGTTCGACCCCAATGACGTTGGTACTTAACTCGCGACGATAACACACGACTTTACTACGTCCGGTACATACAAGTCACAACAAATAGCTTCGCGATACACAGACTGAACTTCTATTTTACAATCATATGCAAATGGGGAAATTCATCGTGAGATAATTTGCAACATAAATTCGACAACATGTGGTTAAACCAGGGAAGAACTAAATTTACGCAAATTGGGAATTTCTAAAGAGTAATACACAAAATGGTTAAGGAATAAACAATTTAAGTTTGTAAATAAACATGTTACCGTGAATCAAAACAAAATAAATTCCACGATCGCAAACCCGTTTATACAGTTAGCTCGCTGAAACGCGGAAATACAAGGACCAGGTTTCAAACGGGTTCCTTTATTGGTTTTCCGCAAAATCTGCTATATAATAAGCCGAGCTCCTTATAATAATTATTAATAATTAAATACCTTATTCAATCAGCAGCGACATAAGAGCCACGTGTCGAATACATCTTTAATGCTATACAATCTTCGTCAGAAAGTCTATATACGTACCATTTCAAAATATTTACTTTGCTTTCCTCATAGGTCTTACTAATATGCATATTGATATCTCGCACGTCGGTTCATCGATAACACATAAACATTTTTATGACTTTGTAATATAAGCTATAACGACTAGGAATGGCTCGATCAAAACAAGAAAGTTCATAGGCCTTACGTTAAAGAATTCCAAGCACCGTACGATTGTGTGAATCGAGAACGTGAAACGAATACGCGTTGATCGCGGTTGATAAATAAACAGTGGGATTTGTACAATGCCCTTTGCATTGTGCAGATGCAGATAAGAGAGTTAGCTCTGATAAGCCTCATGCCATGAGGAATGTTGTTCGTTAATAGCGTATGTAGAACACGAACCAGCGGTACTTTCTCGACGTGTACCGTTCGGAGAAATTATACTGAGCCGATGAGAATATCAATAATTCCATTAATAGAATCTGTCACGGCACGAATTTAATTGCTGCGCAGTTATTTTTCAACACTGACATATCATACGGTCAAGATGAGATCATAAAGGATCAATGCTCCACGCGGATGCCAAACCAATGATTGTCTCGACGATTTAAGGAGAGGCGGTCTTCGAACTCGGCCGTTAACCTCGCGAATATTTTTTTACTATACGCACTGACGTAATTTGGAAAGTGCGGAAATGGTAATTCTAAGAGCAATTTGAGATGAGAGTCATTATATTACAATCTCGGGCATCTCGATGGCGGATGCGCGGCGGGGAGGGTCAGTGAACTTGCAAAACTTCACCTGTCATAGTCGAGGGGAGCGAAACAATGAACGTGATGCAATGAAGAAAGCGCTCGAATAATTGATCGAAGCTAGCTGTGGTGCGATTACGCAGGCGGTCTCTAGATGAGGTGAAGAATTCCATTTTGAAATTAGAAACAGCTACGCACTGTGAATACGGCGGGCACCGGCGCAGCGGCGGCGCGATGCTTGCACAAGCTGCGGCGGAAGAGAGTGCGAACAAAACGGCACATTGCCGTGATGCAATAAAGAAAGTGCGGAACCAAAGTAGGTTTTCTAACGCGGTGAATGTACGCGGCCATTAGCTGGCTGTGTATCATTCGAGTCGGCAAAGGCTTAGCGGCGCGTCGGCCGACGACCCCACGCTCTCGCGTGGCTCATATATTTCGCACTTAGCTCTCGTATGATATAATAGGGGCCGCGTGGAAAATTGCGGAGTGGAATTGACAGCATCTAGTAAAGGGAGGTACTCCATCGTCGCTCGTATTACATCAAGCTGCCGGGATCGCAACAGGCGTTAGGTAACGTGTGTTGTCACTCGTTTGTTGCAATTATACGACTGATGTAATACGCGAACTAAGGCAAAATAGAAATTATATATGTATGTTTCAATACTAGAATTATATATTGAAAAAAAAAAAAAGAACGAGTTTGGGATGTTTCAAGTTCAGCATATGGATTGCGGGCGGGGGTGCGGACGCGGGCGACGCGTTGACAATGAATGGCAAGCACCGCATGTACTTGACCCAGTATCCAAGCCGTCACGCCTGGCTGCTGCAACTGCCGTCGGCGGATGATACATGAACACCGATATCTCACTATAATTCACGGCGTGTTTAAACAATACTACTTAAAAGACAAAAATGTTAATGGACAACAATATAATAGGCGAAACTTGACAGGCATTCACTTTTTCACATTCAAACTCATTAAACACTCGACTGCAACACAAAGGCTGCTTATGACAGCTTTGACATTGGCATATTGGCTCACTAGGCCACGGTAAAAAACATCTTTGGCACGAACGCGTGACTGCGTTTACGTCAATCAAAGAATAACTCAATAAAGCGTCAACGCTATATTTCATAACTGATGATATCATTGTTTTTGAATGCGCTCGTTATATTCATATTTTTACTGTGTTATAAAATTATCTACGTGTTGAAATTCATATAACGTACCTAACCTGCAAGCCGAGTGCGGACTGCGATAACAATACATACAGCGGTTACCTTATATTTTAAGATATATTATAATGCAAGGTCATAAATGCATTTATACATGTAATTTATTCATATACACATGTTTAAAAAATGCAGAATCATGTATTTCAGAAATACGTAATATTTGCGAAACTTTAACTTAATCACTGTAAAGTATTTAAAGTTGTCTAAGTTAAAAAATAAAGGGAGTTGCCAGCAATATAACACATAAGTGACAAAATTAAAAATATAATGCTTGCAGCGCTCGCGGCGTCCGGTGTCGGCATGTAATAATCCAAGTGGGTTAAGGTTCCATCAAGGATTTGTTGCGGCAAAACTCCGTTCCAAAACCGAATACTGGTTACAGTAAGTTTAATGCACGACTTGGTTCCGCTGCATTTGTTCATTGCCTTTTACAATTGGGGGGATTTAATATTGTCCATCAACTAATGGCGACGAGCTGTCTGCTAATGTTTTGTGTTGAATGGATCCAGATTTCTCTTTTAAGGACGATTTTATGACTATTTCAAAATGTCACATTTCATTCACCTGCCAGTGACAATTACTGAACTAAATACAAAAGGGACGTGTTTTGTTTAATTAGCGTCTAGGAAACAAAAGTAACACGATCGTTGGTGCGCGCCTTTGTCCGGGCACTTAAGACGAAGCACAAAGGAGTCGTCCTTTGAGAGGCTTTTGAAACTTGCAAGTACCGAAAATTGAGCGCAAAACAAACAGGTTAATAAGTTTCAAAACGATCCAGATGTATTACAAAAGCGGTAGCACACAACCGTTTGGCAACTACACGGCCGATTGTTTCGTAACTCGCATCGCAGCGTCCGGACCACTCGATTAATTGTTTCTATCGTAAAACTTAAACTATTCAATTCTTTTGTTTTACATACAAAGCATATTGTCGCCGTTGAAGTGCTCCAGAACAAATGTGCTCTTATTCTAAATAAAACTGTTTTATTGCTCAAGAATCATACTATTTAATAGCGATTCATTTACGAGTACCATTAAAATATATTGTACCTAATGGTTGAACAAGTTTGTGTTTTGGCAATACAATCTGACCTCGAACGAATTATGTAAGAAATAGACCTCAAAATTGTTTATAATGATCGTTCACATTATTCTAATCTTTTACAAATATGACATTTCTGTTTAATTAATTTTATTTATGTCATATTGATTTGAACATTCAAATATTAATTATAATGTTCTATTAAGAAAGAGGTGAATTTAATAATAATTAAAATATAATATAAAAGTGTATGTGTGTACAATAATAATAAGCGAGAATAGATGACTGATGTAACAGTAATATTGTGAAATAAAACAAGTAAACTCAGGACCTTCAAATTCCACGGCCTCCAATTTATAACTACTAAATATGTTAACCCTGTCGTTATAGTATTGGCAAAATTAAAACCTTTGCATTTCATATACTTATTATTGCTTACAGTAGAATATATGTATAGGAACGCGTAGCTCCAGCAATGCGCAGGCGGCGGCAGATGTTCGCGAACAATTGTAAAGGGAACAAAGGCAGGTAGATTCGTAGGACGTTACCGCGCCATGTGCTACGTGTCATTTTTTCAGATGATAACATGTTTTAGGCAAGAAACCAGAGAAAAAATGTTCTAATCTGACCGAACAGATGGTTCGGCACATGTCCGTAGAAAAAAATATATCCCAAAATAAAAGCCGCCGTAATCAGTCAAATCGATAGGGAATTCAATTTCTACGGTATGCTCGTATCGTTGATTTGTTTTGCAGCGCGACTACAGTAAATTAAATACAATGGTTTCCCTTTGTTACAAAAGAGAGAAACGAATTGAATCCCAGTTATCAAAATTAATAACAGCAAAAGCAATTTACTTTGATCGCGTAATATCCTGCTAGCGTTATTATTGAGCAGAATTTTCAATTGTTTTCCGTGCGAATGCGAGGAATAATAAATATCTGATCAGTTTTTACTATTGTACGATTTTACAAAATTATTTTTGAATAACATGAAATTTTACATAAATTGACAACCAATAATATGAAGAAAGGGACCACTGAAAAAAGACAAATATTGACCTCGCAGCATATGTCGAAAGTCAAACTTTAAGACTGGTTATACGTGCATTTGAATAAACATTCGCTACGCGATAGTAACGAAACTTTGTTGACCTTACGCAGTATCGAATGTCGAGTGGACTGTATGCACTCAGATAAAGTTGTCATCGTGCTCACGCAGGGAGCATTGCAAACAAGTCCTAACATTTTTCTTTGCTATGAATCAGGTAAATGGACTTAGTTTCAGAGGTGACATGTACATATCTACGCTTGTAAAAATGCACCAGCTGTAAGCTTGATAACATAAAATGTATGTATTAAAAATTATATTTAATAAAAAAACAGCAGATCTTGAATTTTTATCGTATGATGCAGCAAAAAACACCTTGTTCTATAAAATATCTCGTTTAATTCTTGATGGCAGTTAAACTTAACAATGGCCACTCATTTTGTGTGCGCACGGAATGCGAATTTTGAACACGTGCGTCTCGCAGGTAGGACTTGCATGTGCACCTTATTGTCTCTTAAGAATAGGTGTTTTCTTGGTCATGAATAGGACTTCTTTGCACAATGGACAATTCTTTTCTATCGCGACGCATCATCGATTTAATAAAAAAAAATGAAAAATACTCATACATCATGCGTAGGAGATGACAATGCGGTATTTGTTTATACGAACATCTGGTCTGAATTCTGAACGAAACGAACAATTGGCAAGTTTGATACAAAAACTGACGCTTTTGTCATCGCGCAGGTAATGTTTAAAAGATTAACTCGATACTAGTTTCAAAGGTGCAAGTAACGCACCTTGACTTTTACTCAACCATCGCCCGCATTGAAATTATTGAATGTACAACTTGCTATAAGTATAATGAGTGTGTAAGTGTAAGAATCACGTTGCGGCACAGCTCGACCTTAAGTTTTTATCTGCTTGCGATAAGAAAGATTATGTGACCTTTAAATGTTGACTAGGTGTCTCTGACAGTACTTGATAAGCCAGAAGTCCAATGACCGTGTGATATAAACTATTAATTAAAAAAAAACTTAAAAAAACTTATTCAATATGCCGATGCACGTACTTTCTACAACAATGAATGCAAGCAAATAAAAATGCAGTTTAAAAAATATAAAAAATTTAAAGCCCCATTTCGAAAACAACTCGAGTATTTTGTATTTTGAAGTGCTCTTATATGCCGGATATGACGGAGCCGGATATAGTATAGTAGTAATACGGTACAATACCGCACTAAAGAGTTCAAGAAGTCATTACCAATGACGTAAATGGTAATCTTTCATTTAATTTTAAATAGCAAATCAGATTCTGGAATGCAATCAAGATTTAATAAAAAATTAGCACACGAGCATATGTGTATTAAGTTATTATTACGCAGGGACGTGTTTATTACACTGAGAAATATCATGCGAACTTTGCACATTTATTGATAATAATCAAAATTCACTCACGTAAATTGCTTTCGATAGAACCAGTTTTAACATAATCACGCGCGCGTAATACATATTGCTGCATCATACTATTCATCAATTATTCAAATGCAAAAACTTATCGATCCAGCTAGAAAAAAAATGATTAAGTTCAAGACAATGACGCAATCCTGATAATATTCGTATTGTTTTAATATTAAAAAAACAGACATAGTATACTATACTCCAAAAAACGTGACATGAATTAACTATATTATATTTAATTTATTAATAAATCGTTGGATATTTTGTTAAACATGTTTAAACATGTATGTAATACTGATACTAAATCTCTCAGGTTCATTAGCAATCGTTTAACGTTAGTTTTGATTTGAATTCGTTCGGTTGTTCCTGGTCGAACAGACGGAGCGAAGGCGGAAGAGCGGCGTTTGCGCAACTGACATTGAACCGTAGTCTACGCGGAGGCCAGTTGCCGGATTCTTGTGTATTTTAATGATATTTTAATGTGTCTTAATAATTTTAAAATAAAAACCGGTAATTTTTCCTTTTACCTAAGAGGAAAACGGCAATATTTGGAAAAGTAAACCAAATATTTCTGAGTAATTTGGCTTGATAAACTCCGCATAAAGATGACGCTCATTATCGAAAGAAAACATCCATTGTAGTTTTCCTTATCGCATGAATAGCTGAACTTTACACTGCTTTACAATACATGTGATATTGTAATGATTTAAATTTTAAGCGCCCTATAATAAGGTAGAGATCAAGTCTTATAACCTTATAATATAAAAGTAGAATACGTAGCTGGTGCTTAGTGGACTATTACAGGTAATAAAAATTTACATAATTTATTCACGACGATGAAGGTGTTACAATTGCATAGCATCTCATAAAGCAGTCCCAATAAATCACAATGTTAAAGCTACCATTGCTGCGAGGCGATTAATTAGACGAGTTTGCGGCGTCTTCCTTCATTTCTAGCCGGTTACACAGCCAATCGTAATTCAAAAAAGTAGTTCTGAACAAAATCGAGTTTGCAATAAGAAAGCACTTTCGTAGTAATTCATTTCTGTTCAAACAGCAAATTAAAAATAACTTGATTGACGTTACAATCATAAAAAGTTGATCAACGCTTCAATTAAGTTCAGTGGATTCATCGAACGATGTATTTCAATTTTACTGACAATAGCTATTGATTACTTAATTTTGCTTCAATACGCGATTTCGGTCTCTATTAGGAGACGACAGAAGAGACAATTGTTTGCAGCAAATCGTACACACATAAAATTATTCTAGTTCCATTGGGTTACGTCAGCTCATATTTTCGCAATAGTAAGAGCTAATTACATCATTTGCGGTGTGAGTGTCACCTTCCTGATCATTACTACTACGTACAACACGTAATACTACTTCAGGAAAATTACAGAATGATACATGATCATTAAAATAATTAAAGACATATATAGAAGCATGTAAGTTTATATTATTTAGAATTTTATAATAAATATATGCTATTAAAAATTAAAAATTCGGAGTTATCGTTCCTATATGTTTATATAATTAATTATTTATTTTAAATTGTTGTACTTTTTTCTGTCTTATATGCATCTATCGACGTGATCGATAATATGGTACGGTACCGATACGCCGGTGTCCGGTATCATGTCGCAAGCGCGTCCTTGGTCTTGGCTCATGGCTCACGGCTGCCGGCTGACCGTAACGCTTCCGCGTCTAAATTACGTCACAACTACACGTGTTTCTTTTGTCTATATGTTCTTCTTAAAGATTACAATTAATTGAATTGATAATGTTCCGTCCTGATGGCTTATTTTCTTAAACACAATGAAGGCTGTGAAGCCTATAATTAACGAGTATCAAATTTTCAACAAAAAAATCGTTATTACTTTCTTTATTTCGTTAAGATGCTGCCAAACTCATTACATAAGCGTACAAAACAAAGTTATGGAAACGATCAATACGCGCCAAGAAATTAGTAAATGCGTCACAAGCTCGCGGGAAATTTCTCCCTGTGACGTCATCCACGTATTAGGCGCAACAGGCCTTCAAGGCTTCGTGGCAGCGGGGGCGGCGTGCGTCAAAATCCAGAAGCCTACGCTAGGCGTTACCGAGTTAGAAACAATTCCATTGTCATATATTTTTTTCAATTTAAGTAACAAAATTGTGTATACTTGTATAAAGTTATGCTAAAATTTTAATTGAATTTGAGTAAGCGTGTTATGAGCGTGCCATTCTTATAGCATTACATCACCTCGACATTTTAAGTGTTATCGTGACAACTGCGCAAATTATAGAAAAACTGTCCAAACATTATTTGCCACAAAAACGGCGTTCTATTAAAATATTTAAGAATTTTCATTGTTTTTTTCGCAACCTGTACTAATAGATAAGTGTCTTAAGAAAACTAAAGATATAGAACTAAAATACACTCTTATCACAATGTAATATAAAATTATCTATATTATTTTGCAGACGTCACGCAAACAATCAAACTGTATTTTCAAGTGAATAATATAAAATCATATCAATAGAATAGAATAGAATAGAATTGAGTTAATTTGGTAATAACACAAGTGCATGTCAGTAAGATATTGTTGTCGCGGTCGATTACGCAAGGAGTGACCGCGAACGGAGGTCGTATACGTTCTCATATTTATAATACGTATTCTTCAATCTCGAATGCGAGGCCGAAACCACGAAAAGAGTACTGTTTCGCAACCAAACACATTTCAATGTCATTGTGAGCGTTCCCGGCGGTCGCGTCTTGTGGCGTTAGAATACGTACATGTGCAAAGTTGATTCTCTATGACTCATTGTTTACTGATCGACTAACTAACTACATTATGATACACATATGTTATATTTTAAATATCAATTATAATCTTTTCCTTACGATACCACGTAATACAGGTAGGAATTGTTTGACAAAATTTATAGAGTTTTGACAGTTAAAAATATTACCAGCCAGCCCATGAAACAGCTAGACTGGATTTAAAACCGGTCTAGGACCTAGGTAGCCGGTTGCGAATAAAGAAGCTTTCCGTGCTATCTATATAGTATACTACTATGTGTAATTGATCATCCCATTGTTATTATGAACGTATCAAGTTTCTCGAAATTATAGCTCAAGGATATTGGTATATAGCAAACATGTATAAATCACAAACATAACAATTATAATACACTCAATATGAATGTTTACTTAAAAACAAAACGTAAGTCGTGTGGAAATACAAATGAATATCACTCATAATAGTTTTCTACGCGATCTTCCTGTTTACCTCTTAAGTCATATATAAATAAAATATTTAACTACGTTTTCTTCCACTCAACGAAATCACGTGAATTGTTTTGGCAAATTTTGTTTTGCAATGTTGGTATCAGAACGTCATTTCCTCTGACCGTGAAACGTTACGTCACTCGAGATTAGGATGCGCCTACGCTACAAGAGGACACTCGCCTTTGTCCCCCACTCTGTAATACATTCGAGTCCTCTTTTTGTACAGAAAAGCTTGTGTAAGTTGCTCTAATGCCAGGCTTAATGGTAATGACATTCTATGATAAATAATCGTAATTTCCTTCTATCGTCCTCAATAAAAAATGTTTTGAGCAGATGACATCATGCCTAATTAGTTGCGTCTCATTTATTTAAGGTTATTTCCATCACATCGAATGTTTGAGGTACATTTTCTTCAAGTATATTGTTTTAGAGATTAGGAAAAACCCAGTATACAGCTAGGTTTATCACAACTACGTAAAATGTGTTTCCGTGCGATATTCACAATGATACATAATATATCAATGATAAGAGTTTTAGATCGATTTCGGCATTTAATACTCAGTGTGAATAGATAAATACTTATAATTGCGCACAAAAATTTAAATGTAAATAAAGTTTTTAGTCAGAAAATGGTATATTTAAGATAAATATTGCGTCATTCCACATATAAGTAATTGGAAAAGAATGACGCAATTATCTCGCAGTTTTCTTATAATATTTGTGCGGTAACATCTAATATTTTTACACACACGAGGCGGGACATACCCTAGAGATATAGGCACTTGAGGTTATCGTGGCACAGTGGCAATGTCTTATTGTATATGTGACGGTTGTAGGTTCGATTCTTACTAGGGGAAAAGATTAAATATAAATTATATGTTTATTTCTCCGCTCTAATTATAAGACAAGGCATTACGTTGAGTTCTGCTACTTAACACGCAATAGGATGCAGGCGGAAAGTGGAGAACGGAGTGTCTTGGCACTAGGTTCTTCCTACTTTACTCTTAACTCGGGCTTTACTCTTTTTTCCGCACACCAATGCGTGAAACTGGCTAGACTTATTACTCAAATTATTGGTAAGTGGCTTCAATATCGAGGTTAGTACTAAAAAGTCATTTGTATATCAAAACAGGAAATGCTTTATAGGGCAGACGCCCGTGACTCGATTGGTAATAAATGTGCGCTATGGGCCATTGTTAAGACGGAGACGTGAGCTATTACACGTAATGTTTAACTCATTACCAATCAGTCATAGGCGTCAATAAACAATGCTATTGAAGATAAAACACGATGGCTGAGTACATAATACTGAAAATATACGCCTCTGGTACGATATAACTGTAGATATATTATTGTTTCTATTGTCTAGTTGGGTCTAGTCTTTTTTAGGATATTTTTTGTTTAATGCATAGATCATATAACAAGAACAAAAATAAATGAAAAGCAGTTCTAATATGTTTAAATACAAACATCTTATAATAACCTACAATTTTTGTAGTTTTTTACAATTTTATTAGTAAAAAATTCAGTAGCAAAACACATCGCAAATAAAAATATGCGAAACGTAATACGAAAAAAGTGAAGTTCATGCAGCAGACGCAGACGTCAAGTATTTTTAGTGACGACGCATCGGGTTTGAAGGGTTAATCGCAATTCTGGCCACTCGCAGACCGGTTGCATTTTTTTTACCGACGCCAGACTCGAGGTAAACGCTCGAAGTACAGGGAAATTGGCTGCCTTCTATTTTATTTAGCCCTGTTATTTAAGGAGTGTTTGATGTTTTTGTTTTTCCTGTGTTGTTACTCGAACAGTAGCAAGCTCTTTCTAAGTCTCCTTTTCCTTTGATTTTAACGAATTATCAACGATTATGCTTATTACGAGTACGAACGTATTCGAAACTTTGTCCCGAATTACGTAAATAAGGATAATTAAAGAGCGTAGGCGGGGAGGGTCTAATTCCGCAAAAGTATTTAAAGGAACTTTTTTATGTCGAAATATTTTAGGATGCCGCCAACGCAAAATTATTTTCTAAGCCGAATGTTTTGCGTAGGTGGTAAAAGCAGATATTATTTACTCAAATGAAAATAAGGGCCGCCGAAATTGCGTACGCCCCCGTTTTGAGTTTATCTCTGGAGAAAACTGTCAAATTATACATGTATTAGACTCATATGTCTATATATATTCTGGATATACTATACTATTTATAATAAATTTGTGATATACGACCATAGTTAATTGAGTGTGCAAAAATACCAGCAGGACTTTCATTTATTAGATGGAAATTACAATTTAGAGCACGGGACTCGTTAGTATAATATAACCATGAAGTGTGTATATGTAATGTAAACAGTTTAAACGTTAATTACCTAATTTGTTTCAATAATAATTTCTAACAACGTATTGTGTGTGTAATTTTGTCCAAACAAGTTGGTAATAAAATGTTCTTAAAACTTTTAAAACAAAGTTATGACGTCGAAACATTTTAGGTAATATTGTTACCGAACAAAGTACCATACTTTACAGAGTAAATATAGGCAGAATGCTTGCGTCAGTCCTATTTCTAAATAAATCTGACATTTATGTACCTACGCATTCGATGTTACTAATTGTGACTTAGGTATTTTCGAGGGTGAGGAGGTATTTTTAAAGCAAAGGGGCCGTAAAAATAAACGAGGGTAGTGACCTGTTAGAGGCATCTATGATTCATCTCGAACCCTCAGTTATCGCCCCATGATTTTTTGTGCGTTCCCTCTTAATGACGTCACCAAATGCACTGACGCATTCGTTCCCCTGAACGGAATTCATCACGATCCTGTCATACTCTGAATCATTGTTACATTGTTGCTTGAAAACACGGACTTTATATTTACAACTTGAGGCTAAATAATATTTTGGTTCTTTTGTATTGAGTAAAGTAAATAATGCGTAAGTCAGAAGCGCATTCTTGGGTAATTCTGTTCAAATTATTTGGCAAGCTCATCTTACTTACTGTTGCGGCCATCATTATTCACGATTTACAAATGTGTTTGAAAATTTTTTGCACTAAATTACAAGAAGGATAAGACAGTTTTTGCGTTTTGTTTTTCATTTTTTTTCAAATGTGCTATAACATTTATGGACGTGTTTGTCTCATAACATTGTATTTAATTGCTTTTAAGCTATCAATATAAGACCAGAGATTTATCTGTTGGTTACGCTGGATGAGTTTCAGCGGTCAGCGACCTTAGCGACGCGGATATGCAGCGAGTGGTATAAGCTAAGCCAAGCGAGCTTGCGTTAGAGCGTAACAAAAATATAGGGAAAAATAAA
>JAHESG010000079.1:0-25022 GCA_019049465.1 Dryas iulia moderata | reverse complement strand
ATTACTTTTAATGATTTCAACGAATTACAACTGCAGAGTGTGAACAACGAGGCGCCTCTCTATTTCACGGAGTTATCATCAGAACGTGGCCATCTCATTACGTTGAAAATGCTGTCTATAATGTATATAACCTTGCTCAAATACTAGGGTACATTCAATTATATATTTTTACTTGACTATGCTTGTGACCAAGCTGTGGAGAATAAAATAAATGAAATCCTCTAGATTTTTCAGAAAGATCTTCATTGTTTAAATTGTAAAATTAGATGGCCACAAATAAAATGAAATTTATCTTCGGTGCGCATCTTCCACTTATAAGTACTATAAGTGGAAGTAGGTTCTGCTGCAGGGTACGTGAAAAAAGTTAGTGTTGTGATGTCCCTACATTTTCAATAAATGTTAGAAATATTCCGGGAATCATACTTTATAATGCTATGACGATGACGAAGTGCTACAGAGGGTGCTGAGGGAAATCACTGTCTATTTCTCGTTCGCCTAAAGAAGCTATGCGCATAATCAAACCCAACAAGTGAATCCGTCTTGGCCTCTCGTCCTCTCATCTTTTCTACCCGTACTACTACTTATAAAGACACTCAAATCGTCTCTTACTTAAACGTCCTATAAAACTGTATTAATTTTTATTTAAAGGTACTTCTATAATGCAATTGGTCATCATAGTATATAGAATAGTATATAGAATAGTATTTGGAAGAGCGTAGATAAATTCTCGATAGTTCTGGCTTTATTTTTCACTTTAAGTATAATTTATATTTAAAATTATTTTGTTTTCTCTGGACTGATTCATTATTGAATCTGATGAAGATCGGAGTGTCTTAACACTATGTTCAATCAGTCTTCGTAGCTAACTAAGTGAAATGCCGCAAAATACAGAAATATCTTGAATAACTTATACATTCGAGATAAAATTTGGGTAATAATATTGTTTTAACTTCTATAGAAGTACAGTGAATTACAACTAACTCGTCTGTTTCCTGGCAGACGGGTAGGGACGGGGCGGAACTTATTAAATATTGCGAAGTTTCTAACACAAGCGCCACATTAGGGGGTGGTCAGGACTAGCGCTACTGACTGTGCAACTGGAAACTTAACTTTTATTTATATAATTTAAAGTAGTTTTCATGAAGTAGTTTCATTACATATATTTATATAAATTATACATCGGAATTCAGTACTTATATTGGAACAGAATTTACATTTTTAATTGAATATTTTTTTTCTGTGTATATCTGTACATCCATATCCTATATTTAATATAGTAACGGGTTCAAATCTCGAAAAAGTAATGTGGGACATTTTATGTACGTTAAATTTGGTATTAGTTTACTTGTACAAACGATACTAAGTTAATAAAATAAAAATATGATATGTAATCATCAATCTAGTCATGTCAGTTCTCAGCGACAAATGCACGCTCGATGCTGCACTGCGAGTACGATAACATAAATATAGAGTCGACTTAGTAACATTAAGTGGAAGACTTATTTGAAAGCGAGCAGATGCATTTTAGTGGAGCGGCGCGTGATCCGCGAAATATGAGCGAGAGCCGTTAACTTGGATATTGAAAGCACAAATCAATTCGACCTCTTATTTTCAATGTTAGCGATTTCTGTAAATCGCAGGAATAGTGTTATTTACGAGCGTCGAATAGTTGCGAGGCTTATACTTGTACAGATTGAAATATACTGCGCTGCGTTCTAGACTTGCACCGAGTGGCCTGCACGTGCAAATTATTACAAGAAGATCCACATTGTCAGGTGTATTATAACGACAGCGGCGGGCGTAGCTCAAGGCAATGCTCGACGTCCTGTCAGGAGGCGATTAACGTTGGCAGGCGGAGATTTCGCTGACGAGTTGATATTAAAATTCTAGTCGTTTTGCGCTTTATCGGTCCTAAACTTAGTTAACCAAAGTTCGATGTTTCTGTTTGATGAGGACTCGGCAAAGTAAATTTTCGAAGTAGCTCTCGTACAAACGCGATAAAGTTTAATGTGGAGACGATGTCGAAATATTTAATTTAGCAGCGAATTAGTTCAGTGCGGTTTGGTGCCGGCAAATATTATAATTCGAGACGGCCGCAAGCGAACTTCCTGCGCTCCGAGCGGTTGCTCCACGCGCGCCTCACGCCCCAAGGATTTAGATTTATTCTATGTATTACCGCATCAAATTTGTTAAGCCGCTTAAGAAATCAGAAAATAATCTGCGCGGCTACAACTTGCTAAGCTTTATCGCCTGATATTAAACAAGGAATTTTCGTCTTCAGATAAGACGTATAATGAGATAGAAGGAGGTGCTTAATAAAAACTTGGAGATGTAATAAAATTATTTTACTTTTGGAACAAGGAGTCAGTCAATTTTGTCTATCGGCATTATGTAGGACGTTAAAATAAAAGACGAGCTTCGGATTCCCTCGGGGTCGCACGAGGGTATGATCTGCGAACAGCGGCCCGAGGCGGCTCGAGGCGCGGCCTCCTCGGGGACACTTAGGAAATATTATCGGCTATCAGTGACGACGCATAAAGGCAAGTTATTGACTGACCGCAATAAAGATACCGCGACTGCTCGCCGATCGCAAACATAAAACGACTGACTCAGAGATAAAATCTCCCCGAGACACAATTCACGGACTCATAGGTTTATATGACATCGGGGCACTTTTATGATCCACTTGTCACTTTAAGTTTTACTGTTCAAATGAAACGTTCCACAGATAAGTTTTATGCAGTCTTATTGACTTAGCGAATCCTCATACGTACTCAACATTTTTCATACATTGTTATATTTTGAACGATTCTTTTATGATTTTCAGTTATATTTTATGCTGTCAGGGTTTTATGGGTGATTGAAAGTTGTAGATACATGTCATTCGAATATGGACATTGTTAGCAATATATATTTGATCTTATAGGTAATGTACCTCTTACGCCTTATGTAAGTCACGTCTCCAGTGTCAGCTACTTTCATTATATTTTCAAGGAATGACTATATTCACATTGTTTAACCAACGATTTATCAAACGGATGTTCGGACGGAACACAAAAGGTTCAGCTTAGTAGAATTAATATAAGGGAACAAATCGCGCGGCCGGAGTGAAAGAATTTAATTAACATCAGAGGAGGCCATGAGTCGGGACTTCCACTGAAGGATGCCTCGTTGTTGATATCGCGGCAGTAATGGTGCTACTTATAACAAAAAATGGGGAAGATTTGAGTGGCTCCAGTAGTTAATTGATAAGCAAGTTTTAATTTATTTTGATATTCACACTCACCCGCGTGGCCTCATCTATATCAAATTGAACACATAACCATTGCGCTTATAATCAGCCCTATTGTGTTAAGAAGATAATATAATTATCATCAGGGCGTCTCTCAGAGTAGAGGTGTTTGAATGTTTTAAAAAGCGACATCGTAATGAAACCCTAACAAAATAACAACCCTATTCAAGGAAAATAAACATAATTATGGCGATAATACTAAAGATATTCTGTCCCACTATTCCCTTTCATATACTTACTGTATATGTTTATTTTCTTATGTCTACTTTAGCTACATTATATACAAGTTATAACATTTTAAGTGGAGACCTTGGAGCGTAGCGGCATTATTACATTTTGTTAAAACATATTTTCTTTTTTAATTAGACTCTCGTTTACATTCATATTTTTTGCTCATTGACTCAAATATCCGCCGGCCGCTGCTGTTGATACGAGGACAAAAGGCAATGAGTGTTGATATGAATGAAATTGTATGATAAATAAGTACTAAAATAAAATTTATATGTTTTCATACACTTATGTACATTGTGTTAAGTTTTATAGATATCTGAGTTTATAAATAAGCACTAGAAGTACTGGTGACAAACAAGATAAAGTTTGTGTGTAATCTAAAACATTTAGCGTATGCACAATTTGAACCCGTACCATCCGGTACACCACAACTCAGGTGGAATAGCATATAGCACCAATACATTTAATGCCATAGAAGTAACTTGGTGTGGTAGGGCGTCGTACCCTCCACGCTTTTAGCAGATGAGGACGTAGATTGATGGGCGACGTCGCTGGTACGTAGTAACAGCCGATCACCTCATGTGTTGCCGCTTGTTTATTGCAAGTCTCTTCTCATCACGAGGTAAGATATCGCTACTAGTTTTAAGAACAGTTTGTGTTTACATTTTTTGCTAATGTTACTTCTTTCGTTTATAATTATTTTCCCGCATAGATGAATGGACAGAAAGTCCTAGTATCAAGATACTTTATCCTCCACTTTCCGTCCAAGATCGGAATACATTTATATGTTAGCTTGCAATTACAATGACTATCAATTAAAATGAAAGAGATTAATGACATACCGGCGTGGTAAGTGGCGCTGGTGCCGTCCTCCCCGGCGACGAGACCGCCAAACACGGCGCACTCGACGTTTCACCTGAAATAAAAACAAGCATTTACACTTCAGTATTTATTTACTTAAAAGAAGAATCGTTTCCCGATTCAGTAAGTTTCAAGAATTAATGGCAAAATTCATTAACACGTCGGCCGCGGTCGCCGGAGCGAAAGCGGCTGCATAAATCTTCAAACAGCTTACTCGCTGCACGCGGGATTTGCTCGCCCTCGCCCGGATGCGGAGAAAAAACATTGATTAATGAGCGGCCCGAACGAGAGCGACATAAGCCGGGACCGGACAAATAAGTAATTGGGCACCGACCAGCCACCACTCCGCCATAAATATCTTGAATTTTGAATTTAGAGGACATTTGTAAGATAGAACCGTCCGTCATTCTGACTTCCAGCAAATTGGGTACCGCTTAATTGCAGATGAAATTGTTCACACTGCAAATGCAAGGAAACGACCGAACGACTTGGCGTTTTCATAAAGTAAAGTAGAGAAAAAAATAAGTGAATTGTAAACGCAAAATATTTAAGCATTAGATTCGAGGATGATATTTTTGCTGGAAATTGCGATATGAAATCTCACAAAAGCATCTCGAATCGAAAGTCCAGTTACATGAGAAGCGGAGACATGACAGCCTCGTGACAGCCGAGATAAAACTTTTGCAGCTCGCGGAGTGCTGCAGTAAATTTAGTATCGCTGACACGACACTTTATAGCGCTCCCACTTGTTTGCATTACTTAATTTATTTTACAGGACGCTCTTAGCTGTCGCCCGTAACTCGGATGTTTTCGCAAACCTTTACGTTACATAATCTTTTGTTGTATTAAACGTATTTCCATTTAAAATATTTAATTTCTGTTATGTACAAAGCGCCCTAGAAGTGTATAATTATGTAACAACTAAAAAATCGCTGACACATGTAATGAGGAGCTAAGCATAATGAGCAAGTCTGAAGTAATTCCTCGAAATATCTGAAATAGAGTTCGTCGAATAATTACATCTCATAACTGTCTTTGTGAGTCGCGCGAGTTGCTCGTTATTTTCCGCCGCGGCAGGTAAATCTTTCTGGCGACAAGCAATTAGCGTTTGAAAAGAAATAGTTTTTTGGAATTCAGAAGGAGGGTGATGTAAAGACCGGGACCGGGATGAGGGGAGGATCTTGATTGGTGCGGGGGGAAGGGCAGCGCGGGAGGGGAGGGGGGACGCGGACGCGGGACAAATAATTAATTGCGAGATGGAGTGCAGCGTCACGCGCTCTCATTAGCCCGGCTTTCCGCTCCTCTACGCTACGTTTATAAGTACTTAATAGTTATATATTAATTATAGGTATCCTAATATATTACTTTTGTTCAAGTTGGTCGAAGCAAAATATAAAAGAATATGAAACAAAAATTAAACACTTGCTTAATTTATTATATATTTTGCATTAAAGTATAACTTTCAAGAATTATAAAAAACATAGATTAGACGGAAGCGGTGAGGTTAGTTGGGAGGAAGCCCAAGGGCGGGACATTAGTTAGTGAACAATTGGGGCTTGTGTTATTTGCGGTGAGCGCGTTTAGTGGCGGTCGGCGGTCGGAGGCCGCGGCGAGTCGCGCTCCGCTCATAAATAACCGGTATCGAGGTACTGTACCTTGCTGTAACTGCTCTACATTTTGGAAGTAATTTCGCAATTTGGTTGAATTTTTTCGCAAATACTTCGCTATCCTATATCTTCTAAATTGTGGCTTACTTATTGTAGCTTACTTTAATTTGGTTTTGTTACTTTTGTGATACTTTGTAATGAAATTGTTTTTTTATTCATAACTTTCTTAATAACAACGGTATCGGGTTATGGTGAGTAAGTAATGCTATTTCCTCAGTTCTACATAATTCATCTTAGTAAAAACTTTTAAAAACCCTTAAATTAACTGAAAATGAATTTTTGGATATCTAGACTTTAACTGTATAAAGATTTGTATAAAATACAAATAAATTACTAGTAAAAATGTCAAATCAGAAAAATAAAATGATACATTCATTTTATTTATATTATATATATTAATATAATAATAAAAAAGCTATTAGTTTCTAAATAGTCGTAAAAATGTAGTTGCGACAGTGAGAAGGATTTTATTGAAAAATATTTAGATAGGAGTGCGGTGCGGCGTCATGAATATAGATGACTTTAAATATTCAGAGCACTAGCAATCGAAACGCGAACTTTGTCGTATCCGCAACCGCTCCTCTCCCGCTGCCCGCCCGCACTCGCGCCCGCCTCGCGCCCGCCCTTGCGGAGCCGCAACCTGCTACGCGTGAGATCACGATAACGATTAACTATACACGCGTGAAACATTTTTTGTAAACATATAAAAATTCAACGCAGCGGGATTCGAACGTGATTAAATATATGTTAGCAGAGGGAAGGTAAAATTAAACCGCGTCACCTTTGTCTGTGACTCTCAACGTTTGAGTGGCCGAGGGCAACGCCACGCTATAAAACAGGGCGCTCGTGATCAAATCTTTATAACTTTCAGTCAAATCTTTATAATTGTCATTTTCAGTGAGTTACAAAGTTGTACTTTAAAATAATAAGAATTCGTGTAATAAATACGCTTCTTCGTCTAGTTTTTAAGCAGGTTCTTATATCTCTATATAAGAATCTGCTTAAAAGCTGCCTACCTGGAAAAATGACTAAAAATGGTAATACGAGTATCTTTATATCACCGAAAATGAAATGTGACTAGGTCAGACAGCTAGGCTTTATTAACTCCCCCTAAAATAAAGAACCAACTATCTTCTGTCATATGTTGCCGATGTTTAGATAACTTTTACGTATTCTTATTTAATAAAAAAAAATCATTGTTCAATCTCGGACTGACAGCAAATACTATATACAATAATTAATCTTTGGGTATAATTATGGTGAAGTACAACTAAAGTGAATTAACAAGAACAAGCGTACTTCACTATACTATTTAAGTTAATGTGCTCAAGTTATTACATAACATCACACACGTTCCATATCTTTCTGACTACATCATAAACCAGTGCTAGTGTGTACACTATATCTGTCAGTTTGTTTTAGAATCGCAACTTACCTAATCAGAAAAATACATTTTATTCGTATATATACCTACATATAATAACATACGTGTACGTGTTACTGAAGGTCAGTGAACTGACAGCGTCCATAAATCTTTCAAAAATCAAAATCAATAAAAAATGAAAACATAATAGTACATATACATATGTATATTATGCACGATCTTCCGATCGAGCGAATTGTTGTCGGTCGTTCTGTCAGCGATGATCGATATAAAAGGAGTGATGACACGCACGCTGACGGCGACGGCGATGGTGACGCTGGAGTTAACACAAACAATCATTTGTCAGTCGCGTCCACGCGTCATATCACTCGCGATCATCGCAACGGGCTCGATGGCCGGCGGGACACCGTTGTTGACAACACTCTACACACACACAATAGAACTAAGTTTGTAACATAGACTTAATACGCGTTATTTTTGATTTAATATGTATTGGCAATTTTAAAAAGTTTAAATATTGTTAGAGTGTCGATTACTATTTTTGGATATCATGTCTATTGCCGTACAAGTACGACAATGCTCACATCACGTCGTATATCATTTTTATTACAATACTGGTAAGAATAGTCGAGTAATAGTCTTGCTAATTCAACTTATTATGACATAATACACTATAACACTAAAAGTGAATAAATATTTGAAACTATAAAAGCTACTGAGCATGTTCCCGCAACCCGTCATCAACTAGTCAGATATTAGCGTTAAGTTTCAAAGAAGTTCTATTATTTATTAGAACATGATTTTGTTCTCAAATTAATCTTATATGATGTCTTAATAAATCAGTTCCCGCCTACAGCGCGCGTATGAGTACGTACTCGTACATCTTTTACGACATAAAAAGTGTATTTTGTTTTGATATTATTTCTTATAACATGTTACTTATTCATCTTCAAGCAATAGAACAAATAAATTAAACCTAAATTTGTTCGCAATTCCAACGACATCTTCACTGAGTGAGCTCTGATTATAAATATGATACGCAATTTTTATGTTCACGGTTATTTTATTAAATATTTTATCATGTAAATATATTATTTTAAAACAATGCTCCAATGAGGGAATTGTGGTAGAAATTTATGAGAATATCAAAATTAAATGAGGCAGTGAAATAATCGGGGTCTGTTTCGCGGCGGCCATTATACTCCGCGCAATATCACCTAACCGTTAAAGAGTGTTGAAAAATATCACCTAAGCGCTCCTATTTAACGCGCCATAATGTTAGCATAGCAATTTTGAAATTTAACAACCGATGAAATATAAAGAAAGGTCATCTCATATTCATAACGGTCGCGGGTGGTCGGGCGGCGCAAGGCGGGCGGGCGGGCGGCGTAGGGCGCGGACCGGCGGCCATAAATTGTTCAGTAATGAATGCCGTTCTCGCCTCAATAAAAACTCCCGCATTATATGATAGAGGCGGATTTATGCCGCTCACCGCGCTGTCCGCGCCCGCTCAAGCCCCCGCGCCTGCTCTTGCGCCCGCGCCCGCTCTCCCGCGGTCAGCTGTACCGCGGCGGCATAAAATGCAGTAATTACACCAATTCCCCTCAGATACATTAAACGTTTATGATTTTCGTAAATTTTCACGCGAAATGCTTTTTTATGAATTGTAACTCAATCGTTTCGTTTTCGTAATGCACGCTCGTCACAGTAATAACGTGCACGGCGCCGGGAGGAAGCAATTAGAGGCCGATGAAAGTAATTATAACGGCAGGCAGTGCGGCTGCGGCGGCGGAGGCGGTCTCCGCACAAACAATACTAATAACTAAGACCACCTCGCATCGCAATGTTTGTTTAAGCTCAGCTATAAACTTTTATTACACTTAGCAAAAACTTTGTACATGTAAAAGACTGTATAGCCATTTAGTATTAACCATAGTGTCGATGAAATTACACAAAATGTTACATTTCGTAGTTTGATGTGAATAGAAAAAGGAAAGCTAAGTAAAATATATCTTTAAGTGAAGCATATGAAAATATTGTTTTAGAATATGTTTGTAAATTTAAAACCGTAAGTCTTGAAAATCATCCAAGCTCTCTGACCATCCATATCATGTATGGGCTATATTGCAATTCCTACACGCTTACGTTTATATAATATTATCTCAAAATGTTTACCATATTTTATAAATAAAAAAGGTGTGAAATTAAAGAAATCAATATCAAGTTATAATATTAGCAAAAAGTGTTTTAGTTGAGCACAAAGAAAGACAAGAATGTAAAGTCAACGACACGACGAAGCAGTAACGGAACAGTAACGACAGACGGAGAAGGATATTATTGAAAAATATTTTGATATTGGCGCGGCGCGGTGCGGCTCATGAATATTGATGGCGTATGAATATTCAGTGCACTAGCAATTGAAAACGCCGCGGACTTTGTTGCGTCCGCGTCGTGTCCGCGGCCGCAACTCCTCCTCGTAAACGATATACACGTACGGCTTGACCAAACGATTGGGAAAACTATGTGCAGTACTAAAGTCATGCTTCATTAAGAATATTACCAATTCATTGAAATATGTGAAAATTCTGTTATCAGACTTGACAAGAATATATCAAAGCTTCAAAGTAAATGGATTACACTTCAATCAAAAACGATAGTTTCGTCTTGTAACTCACATATTTTCAGAATTCTTATCCTTTTAGTCGAATAATCTGGCTCTAATAAAAAAAAATATAGAAACACATATACCTTTATGACTAATTAACACTTAATAATAACAGGGAGGAGGAGGATCCGATTGTTTTTGTGCCATATTGTTAAGTGCATCACAAAGTATTTAACGAAACATGAATTGTTTTATTGCAACCCATGCGGCCGGCGGAGGCGGAGGCGGAGCGCGGTGCGGCGTTGCGGCGGGGCGCGCAAAGTAGCGCTATTAATGAAAGCAATTTGAATAAACTTGGGCACATTAGCGTCGCCCGCGAGGCTCCTACCGCTTCTATTAATTATTTCTTGTCCCGACTTGCGTCCTGCGCCGTAGCGATTACTCTGCGCCGCACCTACGCCACCTGCTGTCACCTGCCGACACCTACCGACACTTGCTGACACCTACCCGCTACTGTAAGTACCTACAGATAGCTACTGTCCGTTACGAACAGTTGCCACTAGTGAGTAGTCCTTGGTGGAAAATATGAATTATAATGAATGTTATACTTGGCACTTATGTGTCGCTAAAAGTCAGGTAGGCAGGGAGAACCTAATGTAAAGAAACGCGTTGCAATAATATAACATCAATGTACTAATATACTCGTAATACGTGTATATCTTAAGCTCTATAAATGAAACGATAACATTATTAAAGATAGAATCAACATATTACACACATTTAAAGCTACATACATCAACCCGCTGTCATCAATACTAATCGCAGTCGGTAATCAAAATCACATCCATCCAATAAGAAGTAGAAGCCGTATATTGAATGTTGACTCGTTAGGAGTTAGACTAAGATTAATTTGTGAATAAAATCAAGTGCTAATAAGAGAAGTTCTCTCAGTGCTAGTAAGTTAGCGATCGATCCGGCTAGTTGGCAGCGAGTCGTGCGGAGACGCTCATTAGTGTTTAATTATTGCGTACCGTCGCGTCGCGTTTGCTCTGCGACTTGGGAACGAGCCGGCTTTGCTGTACTGCTACAATACCGCCTGTGGTTTTTTTTATTTTATTACTATTCATGATATCCATTCGATGATATGACGATTGAGAACAAGAGACTGACAAATAATTGCTAAAAGCTGCTCCATCGACCGTTACGTCCCTCCTTTCATATCGATCATCGCTGACAGCGCGACAAACAATAACGCATTCAAACGGAAAAATCGACATTAAACACACCTGTATTATTAAATTTTCAATTTTGAGTGGTCTGCGGTTTTTTTATTTGCAAAATGTAAATACGTTAGAAATAGTAATAAACTTGCGTTTAGTAATGTGCTATAGTCGTGTAGTCGTAACTTTGCTGCAGCAGTGTCTGCAGGTAATGTGTGGAGTCGTTAGTTAACAGTCCGAGATCCAATAATGAGAGCGTTTAATGGCAACGTTACAAATGTTGGTTAAGTTGGCGAGAGGAGACGAGGGCAAGCGTAGCAACAAGAGCGAGTGGCTCGTTAGGTGGTCGGACGTGGGTCCAGTCGCGGCACTAATCTAGCCAGTAAACATCCCGCTGAAGCTAAATAAATGCTCCCAGTTATCTCTAAACGAATAGAGCATTAAAAACGAAGCGAACTTACCAGATGCTAGATACCGGCTTTATGTTCCACGGAATTAAAGGAAAACTAAGGCACTGTAGATCTGACGATCTAAGGGTTATTTACGTAGGAAATATTTTCATATTTCAGATATGTATGTATATCCCTATTTCCATTTATATCTTTAATTTATTAAAATCTTTCATTTTTAGTAGCTATTTATAGCCAAATAGTTAATATTAAATAGCAAATTAAACTTGTGGCCAGTCGTGGTCCATTGGCATAAGCGTGTGACTGTAAACAACTGGTTGTGGGTTCGATTCTCACTCGAGGAGTGGAAATTCTATTTCCATTTTCTTCGCTCTGGTGTCGAGGTAAAGCGCGGCCTTAAAGTGGGGAACGGAGTGTCTTAACACTAGGTTCCCTCTGCCTACCCTGCTGTAAGCGGGATACAACGTGAAGCTAAAAAAGAGAAGAAATTAAACCTAAGAGTGAAACAATTATCATTGGTTATTTTGGTTTCTAGTTAAATAATACTGATAAAATAAAAGAGGTTATAATAATATTGACAAAATAAAAGAGGCAGGGTTTATACTAAGCATAATTAATTTTATATCAAAGATAACACATAACTTATTAAAGAAAAAAAGTTAAAATGAGTATGTACATAGACGTATGTACATAGACGTAGATACGTTTCACTTCAGTCACATTTTGCACAACCGTGGATCATTTTTCATATCTTCGACGCAATATTTTAGTGAAGACAAAATTGTATCATAAAATTAATATAGCAAGTATTTTATATTATAAAAGGAACAATTTATAGCTCGTTTGTTATAATAATGGCAGTTGCCGAAGACTTGGAGACTATTGATCACGCTCTGTGTTCACTGCGTCACCGCGGCGCGTCGGGGGACTTCCGGTAAAGTGGATTAAAATACCAAAGTATTACACGTTAATACCACGACCATCGACAATAATGTCCGCGAATGTTAAGTAAGAAATTGTTTAGAAAATTTGTAGTAAAAGTAGGCATGCCGCTACGACGGAATCAGATCATCAATTAAAAAGCATCTCAAATAAGTAATAAGAAAATTAATGAAACATAATGAAAATGGTTGCATCTCTTGCAACCATTTTCATTTCTTTTTTATAAAGCAAATAGCCAGCGACAAATAACTCCGTTTTTATAATTTTTGGTGACTGGATTGCTTATAACGCTTAGTCTAATCACAACACGCTAATGAAAATATTAGATATTAGTATAAACGTTCAATGAAATGGATTGGGATCTTTGTCCGCTGCGATCACTCAGACACCTAAAAAGTTCGACAGGATGGCTACCTATACCAAATATAATTTAAGCAACATACCATTTCACTAACAAAACAGCTTTAAAAAGATTAAAAACTTCAAATTGTAAATACTTTTAAAACAGAAACAAGAAAATAGGAATAATTAAAAGAAAAATAGCATCTCCATCTGAGTCGTGAGCGCCGCACCGGTCGCGTCGCCGTGAAAGATTACAAAAAAGGCGTGAGACATCGCAAAGCCTTGTAGCGATAAAGTTCCTTACATTTTCGATAGCTCAACTCGTTAACAACCCCCGGAGGAGCGAAACTTAAATAGGGGAAATATTATTATCCCAGTTTCTTGTAGCTATCTGGATTATGCTTCAACTTGTAAACTTGAGATATTTGTAACTTATACAATTAAAATTCAATGTTTTAATTAGCGTTGTTAAACTTACAAATTTGAATATGTACATAATAAGCGGAGCCAGTTATACCAGTAGTTTTGTGACCTGCGCGAGTTTTTGTTAAACAGTTAGTAGTGTTTATAATTCTGTTAAAATGATTATTCACAAAGAATAATAAGTGATGTCTGCTGACAGTGGAGGTACGAATCATAGACCGTTCAAACTTTTATTAAGTTCACGGTGCAGTCTGGTAAGAAGGCAAGTGACGTTTAGTTCCGTCACTCAACTAGATATCTGAGACTCAGCCCTTTACTGGAGAATGGAGTGTTTTGTAGTACATACATACATGTAGTATATATTACGTACACACACATCTGTATACAATATATACAGATGTGTACTACGTACACACAATCTGTATAAAATAACAAAACAGTTCGCTTTTTAGCTCGCTCGTGTATTTTTTTTCGTTTATAAGCATTGTAGTTTATGTGTTCTTGTTAACTGTTTAGAATAAACCATTTGAAGTAATGTTATGTACTAATGGCTCCTTGAAATGGTCTATGTATTTATAATGTAGGTAGATTCTTTTCAGTTTTTCTTGCCTCTACGTAATTTACAAGACGGGCAGAGAGAACCCGTGAGAAGTCACTGTACTATTTGGTATCATTTCGTTTGCTGTTTTTTAGTCAATCCTCACCTATTCCTGTAAACTTTGAAAAGTAATTAAGAAACTTAAATTAAGTACAGGTTCACGGACCACTACGAGACTATTAAAACTGGTGAGAGTAGATTTGGTTTGTACTATAACATTGTATTCTGTACGCATGTACGCATGACCCGGTTTTTTCCCGTTGTTTGTAACTATTCCACGATATTTTATTTTAACACTAAAAATTATTGAAGTCCGAGTACAATATAAGAATTAAATTTATGAGTGCAATTATACTGCATATAAATTGTGGTCGCGTTAATGTTTATGATAGAATAAAAGCGTGTAAAATGTTTATTTACATTTGAATCTCGTTAAAAATAAAATATGCAATTATATATGAAAAATATGATGAATAAATATAATGAAAATTGAGTAAACATTTTAAGAATAATTATAAGTTTATTATTTCTCAATTTAGCAATGTGTAATATTGTCTAGATCGCACGACATTATGGCACAGTAGACATGCGATTGACTTCACATGACGGTTCTGAGCTCAAAGAACACTCATAGACTATACTATATGTCCATCACACACATACTACTCGTATATGTTCACCGATCTTATTAATCAATTTTCTATGTATTTATATTTACTATGTTCCGTCATAAGCAGCATACAATGCAGTATTACATCGCAGACTGCACCGTGAACTTAATAAAAGTTTGAACGGTATAGGATTCGTACCTCCACTGTCAGCAGACATCACTCATTATTCTTTGTGAATAATCATTTTAACAGAATTACTAACACTATTAACTGTTTAACAAAAACTCGCGCAAGTCACAAAACTACTGGTATAACTGGCTCCGCTTATTATGTACGTGTACGGTAAGTAGTTTCATGTTTATGCCAAGATTGAAAAGTGCCGCGATGATGTGCAACCCGCACATATGAAAAAAAAACATTATAAGTAATGGACATCAATTTGAATTATAAAAAATCCAATACTAAGATCAGTTAATATTTCTAAATAGTTTTTTTATGAATTCATAATATCGTGTGAATATAAAAGTCGACTTCATCTTTTTTGTTCTGTTGGCTTCTTCGTGTAGAAATCGGTATCGGTACTCTATTTTTAATTTATAGTTTGTTTTAACTTTTTTAAATGTTCTTTTCCACTGTGCGTATTGTTTGAGCATTTGAAACGTTTGTATGATACAATGGAAAATACCTTTGAGTTGGAGCAGTTCGATACTACAGCTTTATACTGTGCATTTACTGGAGAGGTGCGTGTCGCCGTCGCCTTTGCATTGTTTTGATGGAAATTATGTGTATTATGTTCTTATACGCTAGCGGTCCGCTTGCAACTACGCCCGCGTGTAGTACACAACTATAGCTGCTTCGTGTTATCGATAACACACATTATTACTTAAGTCAAGCGGTTTATATTTTTCATATAAATTTCATACCCTATTTAAGATCTTTAGGTGTAGAATTTTGAAATAAAAATAGAGGATAGATTAGCTGTAAGATACAGAGATTTTTGCATTTATAATATAGATATGGAAGGTTGCTTTACAAGAATATGCCTTGATATATCTGTCCTGGAATTAGACCACCTTTACGTTGAATTTACAGGAAGAATCTAGCAAGACGTGGAAGAATCTAACAAGCGATCAAATTTCAATTTTAACGCAAATGCTAACATAATCCAACATAACTTCAATGCTATGAAATATTAGTAACAAAATAATTGACACGAAGTCTAAATTAATGCCTCTTTAGACCAACACATTGTCCTTTACAACATCAATGATTTAAAATAAGTGGTGAAAGCGGCTATAGTATCGAGTCCTACGTACATCGTGAATAGAGAGTCGGTACATCAAAACTATTGCTTGCTTGTTCTAGAGTCACTACTAAAAATAACCAGCAGCAAAAAGTGACTAGCAACTTCAATATTAAACAGAAAAGCTATTGATGTGGCATTTAAAGTAGATCGTAACAGAATTCTAATTTCTTAATTACGAATTTGTTACTATAAGTAAAAAGAAGTGTAAAGTAATTGAGGAATCCAGATCTAGACTGTATTCATTCATTTAAATTATTCGTTAGTCTGAATTGATAGCAAAGTCTACTACTATTTGAATGTCGATAAAATATAGGTATAAATTCAATAAAACTATAAAATTTTAGCAAAGTTTGTAATTAAAGCGAAAACGTGTAGGTTACGCGGGTGAAGGCGCGGGCGGGTCGCTAGAGTCTATGTATGTGTAAGAATTTTAAACAGATAATTTTATCAAATGTACCTAAAGACGTTTTCATATCAAGACTAAAATTATCATTTACATAAAATCGGTAAAGTACACTCATAGTTTAGAAGAACACTTGTTAGCTTACTAGAACATTTATAAGCTTATCAATTTGCAACATTAGTGTTTGAAATGGTATGAACTCTCAAGAACAGAGAGGCAGGCGCTAAAATGTTTGTAATGACATGTGCTACTATTAGTATCGTAGCATGAACTATTATTAGTATCGTAGTAATTTCGAGAACAACGTGAGTACATGTGGAATACACACAATACGTAATCTTTTGTTATGTTATATCAAAATTATTGATAACAATGGAAATATATTTTGATTTGGATATATTTTTACTTGTTAATTTCACAGCGATCACTAAATATGTATGAAAACAAACAAAAGCTCTTGTAAACATAGATAGCTTCAATGAAACAAATAGACACAAGGGACGCTAGTTTCATGCCTCGCTTGTTCATTTTCTTTTGTCGGAATGTTAGAATGTTTGGATGTTCTACATTTTTCTAACTAAGTCATTAATATTTTAGTGGAGTTCTTTGGGTGCCGCCGCGGCAGGCGCACGCACCGCACCGCGCAATACACAACGGGTGACAATCCTATAATAGTGCCCAGTACAGCCTGGTGTCAATAAAGAAAAAAAAAGTTAAAATATTGAGATATTAAGAAGATTGTTTTACCTGAATTTAAGTAAAAATATGCTTAGTTAGTATAAATATAGAAGTAAACTTTTTTCTACCAAGACTAATTAGGAATTAATTGGGAATTTTTAATTAATTTAAGATCATTTTCATCTGAACTACTCCCTAAATTTAAAGTATTTTTAAAATCTATAGATACTATCAATATGAGCAGATTAACACTATTATTCACAAGTGGCGTTTGGATATTAAGATAAAAATGCAAAAAAAAACTAACACATAAGTGTTAATCTAGGCACAGAAATAGGAAAGTATACGCTGAAGCTAAACAATACAGCTCATAAGAACACAAGCGAAATATAATTTCACATTTGTATACGAAAAATCAAAGAGCGTAAAGGTGCCTCGTTAGTTATGTGTATTGACCCAGGCGATGAGAAGAACCTTGCACGCTACTGTACGCCACTGTACGCTACTGTCGCAATATAATTATCCATCTCGTGTTTATCCCACTAATGTAGGTATGATAATATGCTTATGATTTTCTGTTAAACAAATAAACAAGTTAACTAAAATTTAAGGTCCGGGCTGCGAACGTTTCGTTATTTCATCCATATTGCTTTTACGAAGCTTTGTTGAAGGTAATCAAGTTTAGTTCCGTTATAGTGTCACTGGAACGCAATATCAAAAAATATTTTTTTTTATTGGGGCCAGTCGTGGCGCAGTGGCATGAACGTATGAATGTAAACTACTGGTTGTGGGTTCGATTTCCACTCGAGGAGTGGAAATATTTAATATTTCCATTTCCTTCGCTCTGGTATCAGAGGCAAAATGCGGCGTTAAGTTCCGCCACTTAACACGCAATGCCTCTGAAATCGGTGGAAAGTGGGGAACGAAGTGTCTTAACACTAGGTTCCCTCTACCTACCCTGCTGTGTGCGGAATACAGCGTGGAAGTAAAAATATATATTTTTTTATTTATTGGCCTTCGTCATTATTGGACATAAGCATATAAATTAAAAAGTAAAAACACTAAGAGATACGATCCTTATATTTCTATATTCATATGAGACAAAGAATTAATAATATTCCACAGTCAGAACCACGTATATTTTTACATAGATATAATATACCGAAAGACAAAAACTCAACACAAAATTAAGTTTCGAGCGACAACTAGTCATAACACACCAATACTACTATTAGTATTCTAATTCTCCATGTTTCTAATGGAACACAAATATGTAAACAAAAGCAAACATGAATAGATTACAGTTTTAGGATGTAATCTTAAAATGAAATTCGGACAAGAGTGCGAGCATTGTTTTCAATGGGAACTAGAAAACGACAACCCTGCGAGCACTGAAAGAGTAATGGGCAAAAGTGGACCGAACGTCACTCCACTAAATGTATGGGACTTGAAATCTGATTAAAAAGCAATGCCGGCCTCGATGCTTGTTTGATATACCCGAGTTTTTATTATGCAAAAAGGCTTATGTCCATACACAAGCCTGTAATAGGATTTAAGTACCTCTTGTTTTATTTTTTGTTTAAGTTTTGATATAATCCGGCCAACGTTATCATGTTCCATCCGTTGGGATCAAGGAGAACAACAGACACAAGGTGACTCAGGATTTTTTATTAAATAATATTTTTTTACTTTTATCTTTATCTCATAGAAAGTATATCATAAGTTGTAGATAAGAAGCTTCTGATTTGACATATATAATATAACATTTGGACGTCGAGAATTGAAGTTGCATAAATTACATTATATTAGATTTTTAAAGATGTAGTTAAAACTACGTATATTAAATAAAAAAAAAGCTTCTTAAAATGAGTTTTAATATATTTGTTTTTATAAAAAATAAGTTTACTAACCTTCTATTCATTTATTATTAATAACTTGAAAATGTAATTTCAAACATACAAAAGACAACAGCAATATAATAACATAATTTCTAATGTTGATATTAAAAGCAATCGGGCGAAGCTCAAAATGAAAGCCGACTTTAGCGAGTTCTGTTGGCAAAATACGCTTGCATTTGACTAGTGGGTGAAGTAATAAAGTGTACTTATTAGACCGGTGGCGGGGCTTGAATAATTGAGGCGCTGTTAGATATAAGCCGCCAGCATTAGAGCCACATTACGCATGCATGGAACTCGGGCGTATTGTCACCGCGGGTGCCATCCCACTCGCGCTCTCCGCCCGCAATTATCACCTCTGCTCCTCAAACTATAAAGGCCACATTATGAAGTGCTAAACACCGCGCATAATATTATGTGAGCGTATCAGGACATTTCCATATGGAATAATAAACTTACTTTTTAGACGATCTCCGCTTACTTTTATTTGCTATTCTTATCTTTGGACAGCTTTGTTACGAAATAAATAGAAAAGTACTTTGGATATAAATGTTATTTCGTTATTAAAATAGGTAAGTTAGGTATGTGACATGTAACTTGCAACAGCTGTCAGATATTTGCTGGGGACTTAAAAAGATGAGATCTCCAAACATGATTTATATCTAACACGAGTTTCCAAGGCCATGTTATTTTTATATTCCTTGCAAGACTCACCTAGGACAGTTTTTATAATAAATGAAAGTGGGCGAGTGAGGGCGAGTGAGGGCGAGTGAGGGCGAAGGTCGCCTGAACACCTAGCCGTGACGTAATACCTATATCTCTACATTTTATCTCTGTTTTTATGAAAGTCGGTTTATTATAATCTGTCCGCTTGTAACCTAAGAGCCTGCGGGGAATACCTTAGAGTGAAATTTTTCATAGCACTAAGATAAATCATTAGTAGTATTTTATAAAACAGAACACGGAAATGTAATTAAACTTAGCGATAAATGTTACAAAATAGAAGAATGTTTTTTACCCACGATTGGTGGTAGCTTTTTGTTTATTCCTCGCCGTATGTTTTAATTAAATTTGTAGAATTTTATAATCTTTGGTATATTAATATGAAAATATATTGAAATTTTGTAATATACGTAATATTGTACGTTATAGTGAAAACGAAATCCTCTTATAAGTCAAAAACCAAAAAAAAAAGAGTTATGACAGCAGATAAATTAAATTTATTATAGATATAGTACCATCTAAAGCTAAAGATAGGCACACATCAGCCTTTTGGTAAATATAAATATAATCCAGAACGACAATTAAATTCCGGTAGTTGAAATTGGTAAGTCTGGTAGCAGAATATTGCCACCTTAATAGCCATTTCTTCGTTACAGGAACTACAAATGACAACTCTGAATCTACACGAGGGAGCGACCAGAGGGGTAAGAAATCCCCATAGGTCTATTCCGACTAATGCACTATGGTCAGAGTGTTTTCAAGTGCAAAATCTCACCCGAGATGATAACTTAATGGAAAAACTTTCTCTATAACAATGTTAGTAAAACAGGAGTTCTTAAATTATATTAAAATACGTATATGTCACTAGTCTATTATTCAGAGAAAACAATGAAACTATTCTTCGCTTACGTCCAACATTGGTCAAATTTGCAAGAATAATGTTAAAGTTCAAAATATGTAACAAAATGGTACTCACAGTAGTTATTGGGTATCAAGTCAGGCTCGGCGTCGTCGTGGTCGGCGGCCTTCTCGCCGGGCGCGGGCGGCTTGCGCGGCTTGCGGCGGCGTCTCGCGGCGCGCCACGCCGCCAGCGCCAGCGCCAGCGCCGCGCCCGCGCCCGCCAGCGTGGCGCCCGCCGCGCCCGCCGCGCCCGCGCCCAGCGAGCTCTCCGATGCTTGGAAACGGAAAATTACATTATTCATCAATAATAAATCATTGACATATTGCTTCTCTGAGAACAAACCCATTATGAAAAAAAAATATATTTTTTAATAGTTTAGCTGGTCTATCACAGCTTTTTATCAGATTTTTCAGATCTTAAATAGTTATGTAGGTTCTCTATAACTTTTCTCGAGATTTTCATTATAATTTGTATATGTCAATGGAAAATGTGCATCGCGTGGAACTAGTTTTGTTAAAACGGTCTTTGCGTATTCTTATAGTTTGGTTTATAGTGATATTTAAACAAACACAAATAACACCCATATTCGGATCAGGACTAAAAATTGTCCAATAAATGAAGTTTCATTCAAATCCATTCAGTTAATACAAAGATGTACAAAAAAAGACATAAAATTTTTAATATGCATTGATTCATATATTCTGTAATAACTGTAAAAGACGTTTATTTAATAACTATGTTTTTTGTACCTATTTTTTTTATAAATATATTGAAAGTAGGTACATGCCTTTTTTACTGTTTTGTAACAGTATACAGATAGACAGATTATGTATAATACAAGAATAAAAAACTTATTCATAGCCGTTGTAACAATGAACCTACATTTACATTAATAAACTCCGTCGAACAAAAACAAAAACAATTATTGTGTGTTCAGAAAACAAAGTTCATCATTTACTGTAAAACGGTTTTCATTAGCATAGCATTTGAAGTGGCAGCAAAAACAAAAGCACGCTTAGATCCACAGTTATTTGCAAATCACCGCGTCGGCCGCTAGTGTCGCGAGTGTCGAGTGTCGCCGCCGCCCCCGCCCGCCCTCGCCCGCCCTCGCCTCGTCCTTACTCGCGCCGGATTAGTTCAACATTCGTCACATAGCACTTTCGGCTGTAATTGAAATACCGCACTCGGACTGCGGAATTACGTCCGTAATGGCTTTAAATTGTGAACATGACCCTTGTTGCTGTCATCTTTGTTTCCTAAACATTTTAAATTGGCTGACGCAATTTGCTTGAATTTAACGTGTCCCTAGTGTTTTATGTTTTATTGATATTACATATTTGAGATTAAGACAAAGTGCGATGAATCTTTATTCGAATTTATATAAGTTCTTGCATATACTACATTTGCAGGATGAGTGTAGAACATTTAGCAAAGAATCACTCTGTTGTCAACTTTCAAAAGAGAAATATTAAGTCAGTTAAGTGATATTGATTGGCATTGCTCAACGTCGCACTTTTAATAGCTCCACTGTACAAAACAAAAATATTTTATAGAAAATACAAGTGATTTCAACCCATCACCATCATGACTACTAAGAGGATACTTGAGGTACAACGGCCTCAAACCCAAGAATTTACACATAACATTGATAAAACCTAAAAGACATTCCTTTGAACGTCGCTCTGCATCGAACTATTTGATTACCAAACGACTTTCATGTAGGAAATTCTCGATGGAGACTATTATCTAACTTATACTCAGAGTCTTTAGGAACGAAAATACATAGAGTTCGAATAAGGACGTAGTTTTGTATAATAGAGGGTCGTTAGGCAGCGGCCAGCGTGATTAACTTTGAATGGGTCACCAAGAAACCAATTCTCACTGGGAAAGGAAACTTTTTTAAGTTTGCGCATTTCTTAAGTCTGGCAAGAATATTACCCTCTGCCGGTTGAGTTTGAAAAAATCGTATTTTTTACATGTCTCTTCACATATGGATATTAAATAAAGAATGTTGCGAGGCAAAGACCATATAGCTCTAGATAACATCTCAACTGCCTCATTTAATTGCAGCCGTTTTATATAATAATGTTGTAAATGTAGAAAACAATGTAAATATGTTACAGAAAATTGGCCTTAAACATAATTCTTAATTTCCTTGTCCGTCTATTTGTCGCCCAAAATTTTTAGAATATCACGCCTCAAAATCATTAAAAGTAATGCGAAATAACAGAATCGGGCAATTACTTTAGAACAGACAAAAGACATTTAAGCAAAACAACTGTTCGGAGTTTGGGCGATATCTCATCGGAAGCGGAGCCGTTACGGTGACCTAATTACGAGGGGCTAATTAAAATTAATACACTCAAAGAACGCCCTCGCAATTCTACTCAAGAGACAGTGCAGGAAGTCGAGCCGATGTTAGATATACAGTCGGTTTAGAAAGTGAGGTTTCTATGGACTTAGAGTCAATGTGGGAGTGAAGTTAGTGTAAAAATACAGGGCAGATGGAGAAAATATTTCAGTATCAAGATAAATCTAGACAAAGTAAATGTTAACAAATCCATACTTATATTATAAATGCGAAAGTCTGTGTGTGTATCTTTCACAGCTAATCTATCGGTGCGATATGGATGAAATTTAGAAAGTAGTAAGAGTGACCGGATCTAACATAAATCAACCTCTAAAGGGTTGAAATAGAGGATGAGAGTTTATATGAAAAATCTAAACCGCTTGACCAATTGTAATGAAATTTAGCATAAAAATAGCTGATAATATAAGTTTAAATAAAGGCTACTTAATTTTTTATAAATGCGCCCCCGAGGGTTACAATGTAACTAAATAGTCTACGCGGCGAAGCCGCGAGCGGGCCGCTAGTAATTAATAAAGTTAAGTTAAATATATTTTGCTTTTTATTTTGCTCGATATAACGTCACATGCGTCTGATTATTCGAGGCCTGTGCTGCACATACTGTTTGTAAAGAGCCTTTCAAGTTCTCCAATCTTATTTTATTTAGCTTTGACGTCACACATTTACTTATTTTATTTATATAGAGCTTCTACCTATCGAGTAGTAGTTATTACTAAGTCTTACTTCAATGTGAGTATATTTAAGTGCTATTTTTATTTTATATGGAGAAAAAAAATGTACGTTGATATTTAAATGAATGTGTGCGATTTAAATTTGTATCTAAATGGTATGTATATCTAAACGGATGTAGTTATTGTAGACTACGCTCATATATTGATATCTCAGAATTACTTGAGAGTCAATACATGCAGTCGCCCGAAGATGTCGTTCTAACACTGATGTTATAACACTAATATGTATTCAATGTAATGGAAACCGATTTCAGTGTTCATAGCACATACTTTATTGAAGCTATTGCATAAACATCTTATTATTTAGGAATACATTCTGTATACTTAGTATTTCTACAATAGGCTTATGGTTACAAGCTTCGTTGTTTTCCTTATTTTATATTTTGCGCGAAGGTGACTTCAAATCATACTACAAGGAATTCTCTGATATGGGATCATGTATAGAAGTGAGCAAAACGTGGATAAATGAGTAATTTGTCACTACATTCCTTCAGTTACTCTTGCATAATCGCTTTATATGTTACTATGCGTTTATGCCTTATTTACGTATTTATAAATTACTTTGTTTTGCTTGAATTTTACTTAATTCAAGATAACTTAGTGACAGTGACAGCATAGTGAAAGTAACTTCCGTTTAACCATTTAAATTAATTCAGTCAAAACTGAAACGAATTTAACTTATATAAAATCAATAACTAAATTGGAACAAATTTTCACACAATTCATTCCATCTGTACATTATACAGCACTCATCTACAACTTTGTTCTCAAACTAAATAATACGCAGAAATTCAACTAGAACTACAGTTTACTACTTCATATTGACTCACATGCTGGGAATTATATTCAAGTTTTCTAAGTTACTTACTTAAAGGATCTACTTTGGAGAGAATATAGTTCGTATCTCGGAGACAAGTGCATTTTATAACATTTTATAATCTTATGTTATCTATCGTTAGGCTTGTAAAATATCGGGAGATACAACTAATAATAATAATAATGGAACTTTTTATTATAAGAAAAAAAGAAAGTTTAAATTTTTTACTAAGTAGAACAATCAGCCCGAAGGCATCCTTTTCGCTGGAAGTGATCTCTTGTTTTGTATCTTGTTCTACACTTCCTATCCATTTGAAACGAAACATTTCTGGGAGGCGGAATCCAACAATGCAGATTCTATCTAAGGAGGTGAAATGTATGACCGTTCTTATAATGTACTTGAGAGAACATCAGGGCAGTTTAATAATGACACATCTTACTTCTGCCGTGTAAATTTATCGTTTAATAATTAGCCAGGTTAAATAGGAATTAGCCTTTGGTTCTCAAAATTCACAGTCCATCCGGGATTGGAAATGCATTAGTTCTGGACAATTGGTATACAAATAAATAATATAAATAAAACTTTTTCCAACGGAGGATGCTTCCGAGAGAAAT
>JAHESG010000078.1:0-25440 GCA_019049465.1 Dryas iulia moderata | reverse complement strand
TGAGCCAGACAGGCAGTAAATAGCCCTCGCACTCTAGGCCCCATGATATCATGAGCCAAAGCGATCACACGCCCGGGGATGCCATCGAGCCCCGGGGCGGTTTTCTTAATGTTTGATCCTTGGATTAATCAACGCTATATATTCCAATTCATTACATCGGTCTGCGGTTTAGATTTTCAATATAAGCTTTCAACCCTTTAGAGGTGGATTTTTAAAAAACTAGGACGCCTATGTTTTAATCCAGGGTTATTTTACTGCGTTCATTCTAAATTTCATCCAACAGGACCGGGTAGATTAGCCGTGAAAGCGTGACAGACAACCACACAGACTTTCGCATTTATAATATAAGTATGGCTTTGTACCTTCTACATTCTTTGTAAACAAGAGTTGACTTTTGAAGTATGCGTTAGAGCCTAGAATACTAATAAGCTCTTCATCAACAGCTAGCAGTATTTTGGAGACACACGTAAAAAAAATATGACAATGTTATATCTATAAATGGTATAGCTACACTTTATACAATAAAATTATACTAACGTACTAACGGCTATCGCTGGTACGTACCTATATACGAGTACGTGGATGCTTTGGGTTTCGATTTCTACTTATCTACTGCTTATCATCCTATGGTCAAAAAACAAGCTGTATATTAAATTATCACCTATATACACAAAATTTAGGACAAGCCGTGGCGCAGAGGAAACAGAATGTGCCTGTTAAAGCGACAGGTTGTGGATTTGATTCCCCCGAGAAGTGGAAATATTTTCATATTCCTATTAGGTATCAAGGCAAAACGTCGGCGTTAGGTTTGCCGCTTAACCCGCAATGCCTCCGAATTCAGCGCATGGTGGTGAACGGATTTTTGAAAACAAACCCCCTATTTTCCTCCCTTTGCCTAACCCTGCATTGCGGTATACGGCGTGAACTAAAAAAAAACATTTAAAAAAAATGTAGTTTATTAACATATTGTATGTTGGAACAGTAAAATGAAGGATACAATAGTGTTCAAAATAGAATAAATTGGGTGCATCTCGTCTATCAGTCTGAAATTGCAAACTCAGTCAGGTACAATTCAGATAATATTTTTTCTTGCAAGAAAAGCTTCAACTAACATGATAGATTTTTTGTTCAGACTTTTGCTCTTTGCTTTTTTATTGTGTTCTCTTCTATATTTAATTATAATTGATAGATTTTCAGTACTATTTCAGAGCCACTATTTTACTTAAAAAAATAGCTTTCAACGCTATATCCATATCCCCTCACACAGCAGGGTAGGCAGAAGGAACCTAGTGTTCAGACACCCGTTCCCCACTTTCCGCCGAATTCGTAGGCTTTGCGTGTTTAAGTGCGGAATTAACGCCGCGCTTTACCTGACCAGCCGAGCGAAAAAATGGGAAATATAATTTCCACTCCTCGAGTGGGAATCGAAACCCCACAACCAGTCGTTTTACAGTCACATCTCTTTGCCCTGGGCACCGACTGACTCTACTTAAGTTTATTTTATTTATTATTTATTTAAACTCTTTTTACACCTACAACAAAGAAGAATAGTAGCATAGCAAGTAATATAAATAGTAAAGTTAGAATGTTGGTGTAAGGGCGGGGCCTATCACCATAGGTTTATTTTGCTATAGCGCCATCTAGTTTTGTTCCTTGATTACTACGTAGAAACTTGCTTGAAAATAGAAAAATATATGCGACTGATACAAGGCCGAAATCGTATGGTTATAATTGGAGAATGAATACTGAATCTGTTGCGTATTAATTATATTTGTGCCACATGTATGGTATGTACTCATATACCTTTTCTTATAAGGGATAAAGTTACAGAACACACGGTGAAGCAGGCCGTTAGTAAATTATCTGTATTCTGGTAACGAATTTCTTAAAAAGTATTTTTGTGATATTTTAATCTGTTAGTGTCTATTGTACGTATATTGTTGTATTATCATCTTTGAATAGTATATTTCGGGCGTTTAAGTTCGCCAATTAACACGCAATGCCTCCGAATTTGGCGGAAAGGTGGGTAACGGAGTGTCTTAATACTAGGTTCCACTCTGCCTACCCTGCTGTGTGGCGGGATATAGCGTTAAGCTAAAAAAAGAAACAAAGTAGTAATATTGTATGTATATATTGAGGCCACCCTGGCCTGTGGACAAAAAATATGATGTAAACTGGACTGTTTGTGGTTTAATTCCCACTCGAAAGATTGGATATTTAATATTTTCCCTTTTCTTCCGCTCTTGTGCTTCTATTGAAGCAATCCTTGAACGCATGTTGTGGCCGAGACAAAACCAGCGTTCCGTTTGGTGCCGCCACTTAAACAGGCAATTCTCCAACATTCTCAAAAAGAACGGAGATGTTTAACACTAGGTTCTTCTGTCTATCCTGCTATGGCTGGATATAGCGGTGAAACTAAAAAGAATAAAAAGATACCTATATGTCGTTTATGTTTGTACGATAATGATATCCTTCGTTTACACAAAACTTACCTCTTGTTGTTTTCCTTCCCTAATTGAACGGTGAAATATATTAGCTTTATATGGTATATATGTATAAATACTAGTGACCCGCTTCGCGGCTTTCGCTGGCGGTAACTATCATAAATGCTTCGTCATATTGCCAACTTTCGAAGATGGGTTGTTTTAAAAATAAAATATCGCCTATTTTTACGCTTAGATTATTAACTATTTTAAATGCCAAAATTCATTATAATCGTCAAGTGGTTTAGATTTTCTCATATAAACTTTTATTCCCTATTTTAACTCTTTAAGCCGGTTGATTTTTGACAAAGTAATAGCCTATGTTTATATAGCCTAATTTAGCCGATGTTAGACTGGTAAACTTTTACTACTTTTCATTCTTAATTTTTCACCCAAATCGGACCTTTAGATAGCCGTGAAAGCGTACAGACAAACACACAGACTTACCCATTTAAATGATATAAGTATGTATAGAAAACTAACTGTAAATAGTGAGTCCATTGTGGCGTATTGTCTGACTGCTGATACGCGATGGTTGTGGGTCTGATTAGCTTCCACGCTGTAACACAGCAGGGTAGGTAGAGGGAACCTACATCGGTCTTATAAGAATCTACTTTCAAACCCACCAAAAATATAAACGATTATCCGGTTATAAATAGTTTTTTCATTTCATAATACAGGTATTTATATACTATACATATATTATTTTTAGAAGTAAGGAGATTATAGATATTTTTCTTTTATTAAAAAATGCTTTGAACGAATTAGGTATATATATTTTTCAGGTCAAACTGATCTCGCACACAGCAGGTTACTCAGAGGAATCCTAATGTAAGTGTTAAGTGGCGAATCTCTGCCTTTTGGCTCGACAACCAAGCGGAAGAAAATGGAAATATAAAAATATTTTATTTCTCGAGTGAGAATCGAACACACATCTAGTTTAGCAGTCATGCTTTGAAGCCCTTGCGCACCACTGGCCTCGTGGATTAATTATATCTATAAGCAAAATGGATGAAATTTACTAATGAACAAAGGCAATTATTACAAAACGATAATATGAAAAGCGTTTTGCTATTCTCAATGCCATATAATGTTCCCTGGTTCCCAACCATAGCCTGCGGACCACCCATGGTCTTCAGAACGATCAAGTACCGCGGACGATTTTAAATTTAGCGGTGTTTGGGGCCGCGCAGTCCGCGAACAGGAGTAATACACATAATTATTGATCTTATTAAAATAAGTAATTGGGCCACTGGCGCAGTGCACAAGCGTTTGGCTGTAAACGACTGGTTGTGTGTTCGATTCCCCGCGAGAGGGAAATATTTATTATTTCCATTTTCTCGCTTTCGTGGTCGAGGCCAAAGCGCCACTTCCTTCCGTTTCCGTCACTTACCAACACGCATGCCTCCGAATTGGGCGGAAAGTAGGAACGGAGTGTCTTAAAACACAGGTTCCTCTGCCTACCCTGGCTGTGACCGGGATACAGCGTGAAGCTAAAAAAAAATTAAGTATGTCGTTTTACAATAAGGAAGTCAAGGAGTCCTAACGTAATTGTTTTATTTTTTAACAATAGCAAAAAGTACTTGATTTGACTACTTGTTCCAATAGTTGTTTCACGACTACCTCGCCATTGACACGATTTTTGTACTTAAATATTATTTAATTATTATATAATCTTCAGGATTTTTTTAAGTGAAGATTTCGTTTTCATTATTCCAGTTTATTTTTATGATACCTACTACATAGTGGTCCTATGCTAGAAGAATAATGTAAAGTGTCCGTGAATCAAAAACTGGTTGAAACCCGTTTTTTTATTTTTTTTTTTTTCGTCAGGACATCCGTTACGATACCGCCCCGAGTGGGGACCGGACGTGTTATGTGGGACTTCCGGTGGTGGGGCAGAAGAAGGGATAGAGGTTGGGAACCCCTGATTGTTTCCATACTTTTCCATACTATAACTTATAAATGCGAATGTCTGTGTGTTTGTCTGTCACGCTTTCAAACAGCTAATCTACTGGTCGATTTAGATGAAATTTAGAATGAAAGTAGTAAAAATGACTGGGCTAACTAGGCTACTAGTTTTTCAAAAATCAACCTCTAAAGGGTTGAAACAGGGTTGAAAGTTTATATGAACAATCTACAACTCTTGACGATTGTAATCATTTTCATGAATATAGTTGATAATCCAAGGTTAAACATAGGCGATACTTTATTTTTCAAAAATCGATCACCGAGATTTGCAATATCACGAAGGATAGAGCCAACGTAGAACACGCGGGAAGCCGCTTGCGGCCCTAGTAACTAATATAATAAAGAGGTAAGTTTGTAACATAACAATAAAAAAATTTAACAAATGGCTATTTTAGAAATCTGAAACAATCTTGAAAATTCTTCCTTTCCATTCACAAAAGCTCACTATTTAGGATTGCTATATCTATATTATGATTGAATTGGAAATTTCTTATAATTTAAAGGACAATTCAGAATTCTCTTAATCATACTTTATTAATAAATTGCGAATGTCTGTGTGTTTGTCTGTCCCGCTTTTCACACACACACGGCTAATCTACTGGTCCGATTTGGCTGAAATTTAGAATGAGAGAGTAAAAGTGACTGGGTCCTAACATAGGTAACTTTTTTTTTCAAAAATCAACCTCTATAGGGTTGAAATAGGGGATGCAAGTTTTATAATGAAAAATCTCAAACCGCTAGACCAATTGTAATGATTTTGGCGTAAATATAGTTGATAATATAAGCATATACATAGGCTTCTTTTATGTTTTTCAAAAATGCGCCCGCCGAGGATTGCAATATACGGCGAAATAGTTCACCGCGGCGAAGCCCGCGGCCGGGCCGCTAGTACGGTATAAAAGTAGAACCCAGCGAAGAGTTGTCACTATAAGTAAATCTTTATTCTGTGAAAGAGTTTTCTTCAGTATTTTGGTGATATTTTTATATGTTTTAAACCTTTTATCATTTTTTTTTAGCTTCAGACGGTATCCGCGAACAGTAAGTGTATGGAGAGGAAACCTATGTTAAAAAAGCTCCGTTCCCCACTGTCGGCCGAATTCGGAGGCATTGCGTGTTAGGTGGCGGAAATAACGCTGCGATTTGCTCGGATACCAAGCGAAAGAAATTTAAAATATAATTTCCACTCCTCGATTGGGAATCTAACCCCCAACCACGTCGTTTACAGTCCCACGACGTTGCGTGCCTCTGCGCCGCGAGTCGCCAAGACTGGTCTCTAAATAATTGTCAAATATGCTATTAACTAATTATAGTATCATTAAGTCTGCAATAACATATATTATTCTTTCAATTTGCGTATAAACTGAATTTCGTTTAGTAATTTTTTCTTAGGACTCTTGATTTCTTTAGTACGTATCTCTGGAGCAATAAGTTAAATAATCCCGTCCATATCATGTATCAGGACAGATCTTATTACGTATTTAATTAATGTCCACTTTTGATTACATATAAATTAACAAAAGAATGTTAAATTGGGGCCTAGTTAATGATTCATTATATCCCTATAAAAACCCAACTTAAAAAATATTATACTTATTAAGGAAATGTCTAACAATTTACTTTTATAACATATTCATATGTTTTAAGTAAATGATCTAAAATACCTCTGGTATAGCAAATGTTTTTTTTTTGTTTCGTGAGAATTTTGGTTACCTTCTTCGTTTATTTTTTTTTTTTGTCTTAGTTTTTTTAAGATCCTCTTCTATTTTTAATTTGATTATTATATTTTGTACTTTAATTTTTAATCATTATTTTTTTGTATCATATTTGGGCCAGTCCAGTATAATGTTTTGGGGCCATCACAAAGGCAACTGTTAACACTCTTGAGGTTTCGATTCCCACTCGAGTGGTGTTGATATGTGACGGAATCTAAAAAGCCGCCTTTGCTCGTTACCAGAGCGAAGAAAATGGAACTTTCATATTCCACTCCTCGAAAGGGAATTTGAATCCACACCAGTCGTTTGAAGTCACACGCTGTGGCCCTGCGCCACAACTGGGCGTAATACTTTATTTACTTATAATTTATTTTAGCAAATCAGCGAGCTGAGCTAAGGTCTTATAAAAATGAAGACCGTTTTGTCCAGGAGTTTCTGTTAAGCTCTTTTTACACAAATTTCAAGCGAAATAAAATTATGGCATGAATAAATGAAAATTCACGAGCTCTGTAAAATGTGTAGTAATGTGAAATGTCTTTAGGTTTTCATCTTGTTATTTGTTGTCATTTTTAGACCTTCGTGATTCAGTGGCTTTACTGTACTGTAATCCTCGTGGGTTGATCCCAAACTACTAGAGTTAAGCAAGTTGTATTTGAAATCTTTCCTATGTGTTCAGACGCGGCCAGCGTTGAGTGGCGCCATTCAAAACGGAAACAAATAATTTACCACCGACACAGGTTCACTAAAGTTAATGCCTTAGACCTGAGAATAACCGGCGCTAGAGAATTCTTTTTTATCTAATTGTAATTCACCGATTTATTGGCTGACAGTGAATCTTTTGAAAATGGATAGAATTTTTGAAAGAGAAGTTGCCTGTATTTGTTTTTGATTACTTTGGTCCGTCACCACGATAGTAAGATAATAATAGGAGGGGCCCTTTAAAGAACATAGTCATATTTTTAGAGATAAATGAAATTTTATATTTTTTTTTTATAGTTCACGCTGTATCCCCGCACCAGCAGAAGTAGGTAGAGGGAACCTAAAGACACTCCGATCCCCCTTTCCGTCGAACTCGGAGGTATTTCGTATTAAGTGGCGGAACTTGACGCCGCGCTTTACCAGCGACACCAGAGTGAGAAAATGGAAATATAATTTCCACTCCTCGAGTGGGAAAGCAACCCACAACCAGACTTTTACAGTCCCCACGCTTGTGCCACTGGGCGGGCCACGACTGGCACTCCATAAAATTTATAAGTATAATATGATATGAAGTCTTACGATACAGATAAGAAATATAACTTTTGATATACACAATTCTACAACACGAAAGAGAACGATGTGACGTATGTAAAGAAATAAAAATGATACGTTAGTGAGAATTGTAAGAAGAGAAGAAAAATTTAAATTGAATAGATTTCTTATTGGCCCGCCGGCACAAGCGTGTGACTATAACGACTGTTGTGGGTTCGATTCCCCTCGAGGATTGGAAATGTTAAAATATTTCCATTTCCTTCGCTCGGTAATCAGAGTCAAAGCGCGGCTTAAGTTCCCCTACTTAAACAAGGAATGCCTCCGATTCGCGGAAGTGGGGAACAGGAGTGTTTCTACACTAGGTACACTAGGTGCTCTGCTTCCCGCTGTTGTGCGGGATACAGCGTGAAGCTGAAAAAAATGTGCATATATTAATTCCTCTGAGTGGTGATCGTTACCCACAACGCGACATAGATGCCGTTCCAATACACTCACGAGCCCTCTTTTTCCAGTTAAGAAATACTATATTATATATTACCGTCTATAATCACGTGATGGTCTCTGATAATTTCCTCATGCCTGAATGAATTTAGATAATTTCCTGATTATTTCATAACGCTATAAGCCCAATTATCTTACAACGAGAGTGTTATTTAGTTTATCGGACGCGTAGCTAATGAGAAGGAAGTCGATTTGAATCAACATGGTGCTGTTGGGAGCCAACTGTTTTTCTGTTTGCTGTCTCGTGGGTGGTCATTTTGTTTTTATCTTTATTCTTTTTATCCATACTTATATATTATAAATGTCTGTGTGTTTGTCTGTCACGCTTTCACGGCTAATCTACGGGCCCGATTTGGATGAAATTTAGAATGAAAGTAGTAAACGTCTACTTATTTTTTGAAAAATCAACCTCTAAAGGGTTGAAATAGGGGATGAAAGTTTATATGAAAAAATCTAAACCGCTCGACCAATTGTAATGAATTTTGGCATAAATATAGTTGATAATCTAAGCCCAACATAGGCTACTTTATTTTTTAAAAATGCTTCCCTGAGGGTTGCAATATAACTAAATGGTTAACGCGGCGAAGCCGCGAGCGGGCCGCTAGTATGGCTATATATTATAGTTGCTTGAAGAAAAAAATAATGATAAAACTGGTTTAGTAATTTTAGTAAGTTTAAGATGCATTAAATGAAATAATAGCTTCTGCTTCTGCTTCTGCTGTGTGCGGGATACAGCGGTATCCCGCACACAGCAGGGTAGGTAGAGGGAACCTAGTATTAAGACACTCCGTTCCCCACGCACCGCCGAATTCGGAAGCTTGCGTGTTAAGTGGCGGAACTTAACGCCACGCTTTACCTCGATACCAGAGCGAGGAAAATGGAAATATAATTTCCACTCCTCGAGTGGTAGGCGAACCCACAACCAGTCGTTTACAGTCACACGCTTGTGCCACTGCGCCACGACTGGCCACTGGTTTTAATTTGTAAATGGTGGTGGAATACCATCTTGCTAGACTGGAGCCTCAGAAAATCATGGTCGAGTTCTCCACTCAAGCTATTATCCGTAAAGGATTCTTGACGCCTAAAAAGAGAGGCAGTCAGAGACATCCTAGAGTCAAAATCAACTGCTACATGACGATGGATTCATAAGCACAACAGTTATACAAAAGTCCACAATCTCTATTTTATAATAATATGCTTGTAATTTATTATGATACAAAGAATATGATATAATTTACTTGTTTTTAATTAAATTTATCCTCAGGTTTCTATTTAATACTACTCATTAATTTATTTGCTTCCAATTTCCGACGAGTGCCGTTTCCGATGTCCAAAATGTTGGATATCCTGAAAATGTCCGAGGTAACATTTCTAATAATATTTAGTCTGTTTATCTGTTAGTTTGTGCACAGTAATCTCTGAAACTGATTTACCTACTTAAATATAGTTGACAATTGTATTTTGTTAAGCTTCAAGCTTCTTCTCATTTAGTGTTTTGTTTATTTCAATCAGTTAGTCAAGTTACAGCAATTTAAATTATAAATTGTTGTGATTTTTTTTTCTTTTAGCTTCACGCTGTATCCCGCGCACAGCAGGGTAGGTAGAGGGAACCTAGTGTTAAGACACTCCATTCACCACGCACCGCCGGATTCGGACGCATTGCGTGTTAAGTGGCGGAACTGAACGCCGCGCTTTACCTCAACACCAGAGCGAAGAAAATGGAAATGTTAAATATTTCCACTCCTCGAGTGGGAATCGAACCCAACAACCAGTCGTTTACAGTCACACGCTTGTGCCACTGGGCCACGACTGGCCACAATTGGCCTTGTGACTGGACTTAACTGGACTTGTTGTGAAATGCAATGCAAAATCACACACATTTTAATTCTTACGTATATTTTTATTAAAAAATATGATCGAAGCCGGTCGTGGCGCACAAAGTGTGACTGTAAATTACTAGAGGAATGGAAATTTAATATTTTCATTTTATTCGTTCTGGGTTGAGGCAAAGCGCGGTGTTAAGTTCCACCGCTGAATACGCAATGACTCCGAATCCGGCGGCCGGCGTGTAGAACGGAGTGCCTTAAGACTAGGTTCCTTCTTGCAACTCTGCTGTGTGCGGGATACAGCGTGAAGCTATAAAAAATATTATCCAACATAAAATACAAATATTAAATAATTTAACGTTTTCCAGGTAGTTCCAGCAGAATCGTATCAGGATGGGAAGCGAGTGAAGGCCAGATTCCTTACCAGCTGTCTCTACGTGTAGTCAGTGCGTTTGCCAGACTCAGATCGTGTGGCGCCTCCCTCATACATCACCAATGGCTCTGACCGCTGGCATTGTATCGATTTGTTAGTATTTTGCATTCTAGACAAATTGGTATGAACGGAACATTATTTTATTTTATGTTTCAAGTTTTAATTTTGTATGTTTACTAATTATTCAATTTTTGCTGTTTGTATTATAAATGGTTGCTTAAATCTAATAAATATTTCTTAACGTTACATATTTTTAGGTAGTCAGAGAGAACCTAGTGTTAAGACACTCCGCTCTCCATTTTCGACCTGAATTTGAGACATTGCGTATTGCGTATATTAGGCACAAGAGCGGAGAAATGAAATCATTTAAATATAATCATTGCCCGAGTGAGAATCGAACCCACAACCATCGTGCTTACAGTCAGACGTTTTCCAACTACGTTGGCTTCAAAATCTTTTTATTAATTCTATTAAAAATATCAAAAATCTTGAATAAGTCATTTTTCAAGATTTTAGCGCAAGATTTATTTTTAATTCTAACGTGGCTGGTAATATAACGCATGGCTTAGGGGTCAGGCCGCTTGGGACGGTTTCCAAGAGGCACAGGTTCGAATCTAACTGCGTTCAAAATTTTATACGTTTTCTCAAATTGTGTTTTTCAATTAAAATGTTTAAAATAACTAAAATTTTATTGCAGTCAAAGAACAATCGTGGTGCGAGTCGGTGGAGTAGACCTTACTCGACCAGCGTTATTAATCGAAGCGCTTGAACACGAAACCCACCCTCTGTTCGTGGATGGGCTTCCGTTTGTGCAACGTAATGACATCGTATACTCAAGCTGGATTACTATGTGGAGTACTCGAGTAAGCTTCTAATTTTAACATTATTTAGAAACGAATTTTTAAAAACATTTTATTACGTTCACTGCCACGTCGGTCAATGCTGACCGACAGCATGCTATCCCTACAGGCCAAGCAAAAATCACATTTCTATCCAAATGTCACTATTTGTGACGTCATTGAACGTCGGTCAGCACTTGAAATTATCGTCTTACTTCCAAGTATTTTACATTTTTGAAAAATCAACTTATTTTAGAGTAACTAGTGAGTAATGCCCACTCTGGTCAATTACGCATTGACCCTAGTGGGTTCTACTCACTAGTTTGGTTTCTAATTAGATAGCAGTGGCCTACACCTGTATTAATGAATCGAAAGTCTTCGATGCCGCGGTCAGCATTGACCGACGCGGCCCGAACGGAAAGTCTCATTGTCGACCAGCATTGACCGACGTGGCCCGAACGGAAAGACGCATAATTTTGCTTGGCGTTGAACGTGTTAAAGTGTTAATCACACTTTATTATCCTGGCCTATTGAGTCCAGCAATAATATTATTTATTAAATGAAAATCAGACTTCAATTGCAACAAACACTATATTTTTTAATGCCACAATATTTTGGTATATCCTACAATTCCTACATACATGGATACATACGTGTTATTAGTACATGGTATTAAACTGGACTAACTCAACTAACTAACAATAATTTGAAAGGTGGGAATTGAATAGATGGCACTTTATGCAGCTATGTACTTGCAATTACATAGTACGTATTCGTGTGTGTCCCTACATACACTTAGGAAATAAAGGAACTATTAAGTTGAGTGTAATTAAAACTATATGCAAAAATTATATGAAATTTTTTATGTTTTATTTATTAGTTACATATGATGGGTTAAACAAATCATGAACAAAATATAAATACAAAGTGGTTGAAAAAAATAGCTATAGATATACTATTATCATGTCGCATGTCGGTGACGCGAACCGAGGGTTTTACCCTCTACCAAAACGCTCAACGCGCCTAAACAAGTTTTCACTTCAAAAAACATTTAGAAAGCGTATAAAAATTTGAACGCAGCGGGATTCGAACCTGAGCATTTTCGAAATCGTCCAAGCTCTCTGACCGCTAAGCCAAGCCGTCAACATTGGTTCGAATTCCGCTGCTTAAATTTTTTAAAAGCTTTCGAAATATCTTTCTGAATTTCCTACTTGTAATAACACTTTAAAATGGTTGAAAGTACGTAATTAAATAATATCTTTCTTTCGTTACGCGCAGTTTTTCGGTGCAAGTCTTCTTTTGTTACCCGTACAGGTATAGTTAAATCGTTTGTGGCATGGGTCTCTGATAGTGAGATTATAATTAAGTACGAAGGACTTAAAAAAACTATTTTTGTTAATTATTCATTTAAAATTAACTTATTACTCAAATGGCAACTACTTGCTCAATGTGAGGAAACAAAAGTGAATTATTGTTTTACAATTATAATTAAAGTTAATTCAAACAATGGCAGAATTCAATAAATGAATCTAGGTTTTACATGTTCTATTATCTGGTTTTACATGTTCTATTCCTAGATACGACAAATTGTTCAAAAAATTCTTGCTCGGCGATTCCAGGATTGTGTGAGAATGTAACATTTTTTTTTTGTAGCTTCACGCTGTATCCCGCACACAGCAGGGTAGGCAGAGGGAACCTAGTGTTAAGACACTCCGTTCCCCACGCACCGCCGAATTCGGAGGCATTGCGTGTTAAGTGGCGGAACTTAACGCCGCGCTTTACCTCGACACCAGAGCGAAGAAAATGGAAATATTAAATATTTCCACTCCTCGAGTGGGAATCGAACCCACAACCAGTCGTTAACAGTCACACGCTTGTGCCACTGGGCCACGACTGGCCACTATAATGTAACATTATCATGGTCAATAGGACATCGTCTGATGTGTAAACGCGATAGTAGTCAGTTTGATCCACTCTCTGGAGGATGATATATGTCTAAATTATTTTCGTGTCTTTGCTTTAACACGATAAAATGGGTTGTTAAAATTTCAACTATTCAACGCGCAATGGCTAAAATTCCATCGGAAAGAGGAGAGTCTTGAAACTAGGTTCCTTCTGCTTATCAAGTTAGGAAGGAAAAGCGTAGAGCTCTCTGACATCGTGCGAAGTGTGAAAGTACAATATTCTAAATATAAAATTTTCTTTAAAGATGCTTTAACTATTTTTGTTACCATGCTTTAACTATTTTTGTCATTTATTATATAGTTTTTGATTAGTACTTCTAGTTTTTTGAATATTTTGTGTTTGTATAGATATTTTTTTTTGTATTATTCTTTTTTGTATTAAATTAAATAGTTAATACTGTAGGTAATTTGCATGCCGTCATCACCTATAATAGCGGCGGCATTTTTAACTTAGTAATCTTTTGTGTTGTGTCTTTTATATGTAACTGTCAGTGCTTGTTGTGTTGGTGATCAAAATAAAAATAAAATAAAGAGAGAGAGAGATGTGTATTGAATTTGATTAGACATTTTTAACCATAATTTTTAGTTGTCACTAATACTTCGTTATCATTCTCCGCTAATAATAACTAAGCATTTTTTTTAATAATCTATTATGTATGTTTTTTCAGATATAATTCAGCCTATAAGAATACAACCAAGTGCACACAAAGATAGGAACTACAGTGGGATTCCCTTGATTGCCAGCGGTTGGGGATTAAACTGGACTAGCAGTAAGTTTTTTTTTTAATTAATAATTTTCTCAAAATAATGAATATTCAGGCTTTAGAGTAAATCCTCAGATTCACTAATATAAAATGATGTCTATGATTTACAACTCACCAGTAAGGTTTTATAAAACGTAAGTCGTTACCAACTTTAGTAACAAATTTTGAAATAACAGGGTCGTATAATTTTTTTTTTTTTTAGCTTCACGCTGTATCCCGCACACAGCACGGTAGGCAGAGGGAACCTAGTGTTAAGACACTCCGTTCCCCACTTTCCGCCGAATTCGGAGGCTTGCGTGCTAAGTGGCGGAACTTAACGCCGCGCTTTACCTCGACACCAGAGCGAAGAAAATGGAAATATAATTTCCACTCCTCGAGTGGGAATCGAACCCACAACCAGTCGTTTACAGTCACACGCTTGTGCCACTGGGCCACGACTGGCCACGTATAATTCTTAAACTTTTATATTTAATTTCTATAATAATCTCGCAAATAGATAAAAATCAATTATTGCATACATCATTAAGACAAGAAATCAAGAATTTTATGCATTAAAAACAAAATAATATAGTTATTACAAATTAGATCTCTTTTGCCTGCTTAAAAGATACTATATATTGGGATCTGCTGTCATACATACAAGGTTTTTGTACGATTTAATTTACTACGGACACAAAGTCCACTCTTGTAATCTTTTCAATTATTTTAATTATCCTAAAATAAATGGTGAAACATGACGAATAGAATGATATCTTAATGTTTTCTATCTTCTAATCGTATATCTAAATTTAGAAACGTCAGTTACATTTGATGTAAAATATATATTAATATTTGATTTTATAATTATGAATACTCATAACTATTAATGAAGTGAAATTTAAGAAAATAGTACACTTTTAATATATATTTTCTTAGCTTCACACTGTATCTCGTACACAGCAGGGTAGGCAGAGGGAACCTAGTGTTAAGACTCTCCGGTCCCCACGCACCGCCGAATTCGGAGGCATTGCGTGTTAAGTGGCGGAACTTAATGTCGCGCCTTGCCTCGAAACCAGAGCAAAAAAAAGGAAATATTCAATATTTCCACTCCTCGAGTGGGAATTGAACCAACAACCAGTCGTCTACAGTCACACGCTTGTGCCACTGGGCCACGACTGGCCCCAATTTTTATTTTATTGGCCCAAATTTTAATATTATTAACATCAGAGATTAGAGTCTATTGTGACGTAGTGGGATAATTTTTGACTGTAACTCGATTGTTGTGGATTCCATCCCAACTCTGAAAAATGGTTATATTTAAAACATTTTTCCCTTTAATTATTAGCTTCATGCTATATCTGTATGTAGACAGAGGGAACCGTTACCCACGCACCGCCGAATTCTGGTGGCATTGCGTGTCAGGTGGTGGAACATAATGCCACGCTTTTGCTCAGCACCAGAGGAAAGAAAAAGAAAATATTAAATATCTGGTTCTCGAGTGGGAATCGAATCCACAACCAGTCGCTTTACAGTTACACTTTGTGCCTCTGCGCCACGACTGACCCCAATATTTATTATTTACATTATATTATTTTTCACATATGCACCATTTTGATTTCTTTTTATTCATGGCAGCAATTAGTTTTACTGTCATAGACCGTCTATAGGTACACTTATAGCTTTGGTAGTGAAACCAATATTCATAACAAAAATTAAATTTATAATTTTACAATTGTTTATTTAAGATCAAGGCGGTGTGGCCCCAGAAAAACTAAATTGGGTCAGCTTAGTTGGAGAATCTAATGAGAATTGCCTAAAAATTTACAATAACAGCAATATTATTGCCGAGTCTACTATATGCGCGAGTTCATATAACGTCTCTAGTCAGTCGACTTGTGATGTAAGTATAGAATATGGAAAAAGGTTCATTCATTCATTCATTCATTTACTAAACCACCTTTAGTTCGCGATATATTTATTACTAGTGGCCCGCTCGCGGCTTCGCCGCATGATCTACGTCGCTATTTCGGTATATTGCAAACCTTGGATTATCAACTATATATATGCCAAAATTTGTTACAGTCGGTCAAGCGGTGTAGATTTTACATATAAATTTTCATCCCTTATTTTTTGAAATAGGGGATGAAAATTGACCGATTTGGATTTGGATGAAATTTAGAATGAAAGTAGTTAAAATGACTGGGTCTAACATAGGCTACTTATTTTCTCCAAAATAAACCTCTATAGGGTTGAAATAGGAGATGAAAGTTTATATGAAAAATCTAAACCGCTTGACCAATTGTAAATAATTTTGGCATAAATATACTTGATAATCTAAACTTAAACATAGGCTACTTTATTTTTTAAAAATGCTCCCTCGAGTGTTGCAATATAACGAAATAGTTCACACGGCGAAGCCGCGAGCGGGCCGCTAGTAGTATATATATTTTAAAAAACATACAATTTAATTTATCCAACAGGGCGACAGCGGGGGTCCTCTAGCTATGATAGATGAAGATGGAAAACCTACTTTAGTTGGTGTCATCTCTTTTGTATCGAACACTGGCTGCCATACACCATATCCAGCGGGTAAGTAACAATAATAATAATTACTTTATAACAAATTAAAGAAGTTTCCCACTATAAACCCACTATGGTAAAGCTTGTATCAAGAGATTCCGTTCTTCCATTAGCATAAATTACAATAGAAAACTTGACTAGCGATATTATTTTTACAATTTTGATAATCTGAAAAATTCATAACCCCAAAACTTTATAAAAGCTAGTTTAGTCTAAGTCCAAGATAAACAAATAACAAACTTTTTTAGAAAACGTATAAAAATATTGAAAGCAGCGAGAATCGAACCCATATCTTTGTAAAGCCGTCCAAGCATTCTGAATGTTAATCTAAAATGTTCGGGCCAGTCGGGGTGCAGTGGTACGACGTTGTGACTGTAAACGACTGGTGGTGGGTTCGATTCCCACTCGAGGAGTGGAAATATTTAATATTTCTATTTCCTTCGCTCTGGTATCAGAGGCAAAGCGCGGCGTTAAGTTCCGCAACTTAACCCGCAATGCCTCCGGTTTCGGCGGTGTGTGGGAGTGTCTTAACACTAGGCTCCCTCATCCTGCTACCCTGCTGTGTGCGGGATACAGCATGAAGCTAAAAAAAAGTTTATTTGTTTTAAAAATGTCTTTTTCTATTTTTTTATTTTGTAAATAACACTTTAAAATGTAAAAAAATATTTTTATATTGCAGGTTTCATTCGTCCAGGTTATTATCTCGATTGGATGGAAGAAGTATCTGGCATCAAATTCGATTGGGATCCTGAATCGATTAAATAAAACAAAATTTTACACACAATATTAAAATAATAACACGATAAAGGTAAATTTTCATAAAAAAATTGTATTATTAAAAGTAAACATTATGTATACGGGTGATTCTTTTTTTTCATGCATATTATGCGTCCAGTAGGAAAATAGTAACTTAACCATTACATAATTATTGTTTGTATCGAAAATATAAACCATTATGCTCTTACGCTTACCTGCATTAACTATATTTTGATTTGAAATGATGGGAACAACAGAATTTAGATAAAAAATAGTCGTAATTCTCATAACCTTCGGTGTCCATTTCCTACTTTTCTGACTACATTTTACTTTTTTTCTAGATATATTAATTTTTATGTAAATAAAGTGTCGATACTAAGAAAGTATATGAATACACAATTTACTTACATACAAAATAACACCATTTACTCAACGTATTAAATAAAAAATTTTGACATAAAGTTTTGTCACGAATTTTCTCTAATTACCCGCGGTCGAGAGGAAATTTTCAATAAAAAACTGTATATTGATTATAAACGCTGCTGATCGCTACTATGCTCTGCATACTCATCTCAGCCAGCAAGTTAACTTCAAAGGAAGAACATGCTAGTTTCTGAGACGAAATTACGTTTGCTTAAAGTACCGTGCTGAGTGATTATTCCGAAAATGTTCTCATTCTTGTCGGCGATATTTATATTTAAGTGTTTATTATTTTGTTTAATATATACCTTGTCATGAATTCTTATAAGTTTACTTACAGTTTAATATATTCCAGATAAATGCTAATATTGTTAAAATTGCAAAACAACGGAATAACTGTTAAAATCTCATAACCCTCTACTTCATTACCTTCGTTTACCGTCGTTTTTTTGAGCGACGGCAATGAGGCCATAACGAAGGTAATTAGGTTAACTTTTTGTTTATTACTTTATTATTTACTATCGAGTATATAACAAATGAATGAATGTTATTTGTTGTGAGCATACTTTACGCCATGTACTTTTACAGAATAAAATGCAGAGACTAAGATACATACGCGATGGCGATTGACTACAAAAGTATGCATAACAGAAGACAAAAGAAAGAGCGAGCGATATCTCAAAAGAATAGAAGAAAGGAAAATTAAAAACACGGGATTCATATCTCCTAGATAATTGAGAGTTCAAAGAAAATTTTGACGAGCTAATTCAAAACGTCATTGCGAAAGGAAAACCAAAGAAAAAGCTATACAACAGGTGTTGTTAGATAGCTCTCCGCCAGAGAGCGATACCGAAATATATCCACAAGAACGAGATCCTCCCCTCCTCCCCTCTTAAATGTGCAGAACAGTGTGTGAAAAAATATACTCTTTTGAGGAAGGTTCGATATCGAAATAAATACTTTACAGAAAAAGCTTTACATAAATAAATGAATAGACTTAAAAATTTAAACTAAACTGATTTTGAAAGGGACAATAAAAAAAATTAAACAGAGTGAACATTGAGATTCGCATTGTTGCTTAGCGATATTAAAGCATCAAGCCCACCTAGTTCTTTGGTCATTTGGAAGCTCCAAAACTAGTCTCGGAAAACAATGTGGCAATGAAGTTATGTGTAGTCATGACAAATATACTGGATATTATAATATATCTTGTTGGGATGATGTTGAAAACACTAGCCAGATTTACACATTTCTTGGCGAAAATATCACACCAGAGTTTACAAAACAATTGAATGACACAGTTTTCAATTACTCGTCTTAATCCTTCTTCCAGCTTTGAAAATCAACCTTTTAATATGTCAGTCTTACCTAGGTAAAATTTCTTTATGATATTAATGTAGCCGATTCGGAGAACAGAAAGTGTTATGAAAATAAAGATCGTCAGACCACAACAAAATTACTTCCTAATGCGTATCGAAGCATTTTTGAAAGAATCATTACGAGTGAAGATTATAGTAAAGAAAATAAAGACGAAATATGTAATGAAAACTAGAAATAAAGACTGACAAATTTTTGGAGTGACGATGATGAAGACGACTTCAATTTTTGTAATGTCTAATAATCGAAAAAAAGCATAAAGCTAAAAAAATATATAATGATGATATGTAGTATTGTGAAAAAGGTAAAGGCAGACCTCTGCTGATTTTACTATATATTACATTTTTATTACATCTATAGATAACGTCTAATAGTAAAATACAATCAAACAAGCTGTGATTTAACAGTGTTTTCTAAATACACTCTAACGTAATATCGTTACAATTAAATACTAATAAGATTTTTGTTTTGTTAAGTTGTGGTGATGTCAGGTTTTTCAATACTGGTCTCATTATCGTAAGATTTTTTTACCAAGTTACCTATTTGTTTTGCATTTAATGTTATCATATTATGATGAAAATATTACTTTCTGATTGCGTAGTGCTAATTAAATTTTGTTATGTTAAGTTTTAAGTGTGTTTAAATTAAGATCTTATAATTTCCCCAAATATTTATGATAATATGAAGAAATATTTTTAAAGTCATTTAAAAAATATAAGTTACTTTGAATTTGTATAAATATTTGGTGTTTTTTATCTTTAAACATAACTTTTTTTCATTTCTTTCTCTATGTCTTCATTACCTTCGCACATCTCGTCCCGATACTTTTCTATTATTATTAAGGCTAATGTACGATGGTAATGAGAACATCATTACTATCCCATATTAAAGCTTATAATGCTAATAACTCCATTATTTTTGATAAATATAAGGTAGAATTTATAACAAGTTGAAGAATAGGTTGTATATTAAATATATTAGCAAAAAAAAACGACTTTTTTGACAATAATTCAAAATTTCAAAATATCGCGAAATATGCGCGAAATGAAAGAAATGCCGATGAAGGTATTTACATGAAAGTTGTTTTCTTTTTGTTGTATTTAAGTGATGTAGACATATGTTTTTATTTAAAATGTACATAGAATAATATATACACATATTTTCACCTTATTTTCCGCACAGCGGCGTACTCCGACAGGACCTAGTGTCAAGACACTCCGTTTCCCCAAATCGAGACATTGTGTATTTCGTGGCGGAACTTAACGCCGTGCTTTTCGTCTTACGCACGAGAGCGAAGAAATGAAAATTTAATTATAATCATTCCGAACGAGAATCGAACTCACAACCAGCACTTTACAGTCAAAATTTATTTTCATTTCATAAAAGAAATGATTTTAGGTTATTACCCGCGACGGAACGGCGACTGTATATGTGTTTGGGGTGAGAGGTTGTTTGTTTGTTTGTTTGTTTGTTTGTTTGTGTGTTTGTGCAAATTACTATGTCAATTATTTCCAAAACTATAAGTCCGATTTTGATACGGTTTTCTATGATAGGTTAAGGTTCAATTGGCGTATGTTCTTAGATATGTCTTATTGCCTTAACTCACCAGGGGGCGCTGCAGTAAGCATTTTACGTGAAAACGAATGTTTTCAATTATCTCAAAAAATAATAGTCTGATTTCAATAGATTTTCAGTGGTAGATTCAGGTTTAAATGGTGGATGTTCTTGGATATGTTTTATCGTGTCAAACCACCAGGGGGCGCTGCAGTAAGCATTTGTTTGTACTTTTTTTGTATTTATTTGTCTAAAACCGAAACTACTGCTCCGATTAAAAAGAGTTTTCATAAAAAGATTTATCTTTGCTTGGTGCATATTTTAAGATTTTTCTTTTTTTGTTACGGGGAAATCTCACCAGGGGGCGCTGCAGTAAACATTTGTTTATGCAGAGCAAAAACTACTAGTCCAATTTAGATGAAACTTTCAAGGATGGGTTCAGGCTTAATTGGTGCGTCTTTCCATATATGTGTTATGGTGACCACTCATCAGGGGGCGCTGTAATAAGCATTTGTTTGAGTTTTTTTTGTGTAAAACCAAAATTTTTCTTATATTTATTTGTCTAAAACCGAAATTACTTATCCGATTGGCTAGAGTTTTCAGAACTAGATTAAGCTTTACTTCGTAAATATTTTAAAATTTTTGTTTTTACGTTACGGTGAAAATTCACCAGGGGGCGCTGCAGTAAACATTTGTTTATGTAGAGTAAAAACTACTAGTCCGATTTAGATGAAACTTTCAACGATAGGTTCAGGTTTAATTGGTGCATCTTTTCATATATGTGTTACGGTGATCACTCACCAGGGGGCGCTGCAGTAAGTACATTTGCTTGTGCAAAACTAAAACTACGAGTCCGATTTGAATGCAGTTTTCAATGATAGATTCAAGTTTACTTAGTGCATATTTTCATATATGTGTCATGTATGTTTACTTAGTGCATATTTTCAAGTATGTGTCAACTCTCTAGGGGGCGCTGCAGTAAGTAGCTGCTTCCATTTTTTGTGTATAACAAAAACGACTAGTACGATTGGAAAGAGTTTTCAGTATTAGATTCCGCTTTGTTTAGTACATGTTTTTAAATTTATATTACGGTGACAAGTCACCAGGGGGCGCTTCAGTAAAATATTGTTTGTGCAAAGCTAAAATGACGAATTCGATTTGGATGCAGTTTCAGTGATAAGCTCAAGTTTAATTAGTGCATGTTCTTGGATATGCTTTATCGTGTTAACTCACCAGGGGGCGCTGCAGTAAACATTTGTTTGTAATATTTAATGTAAAACCACAACTACTAGTCCGATTGGACAGAGTTTTCAGTATTAGATTTACCTTTACTTGGTGTATGTTTTTAGTTTTTTTTTTACGTTAAGAACTCACCAGGGGGCGCTTCATTAAACATTTGATGGTGCAAAGTTAAAACTACGAGTCTGAATTTGATGCAGTTTTCAACGATAGGATCAGGCTCAATTAGCGCGTATTCTCGTATATGTGTCGTGGTGACACCTCACCAGGGGGCGCTGTAGTAAGCATTTGCTTGTATTTTTGTGTGAAACCTATTTAGATGCGGTTTTCTGTGATAGGTTCAGGTTTAATTGTTGCGTGTTTTTATATGCCATATCACAAACTACCACGGGGCGCTCCAGTATAAATTAATTTGTTCCAAATCAAAACTACTAGTGGGTTTTGTGATTTTCACTGATTTGGTTAAACTTAAGTTTCCTAAAAATGTTGCGGTGACAATCTGCCAGGCGCTGCAATAGGCATTTGATAACCAGAAAGCATTGGGCTTATAATTTTTTTTGGATTTGCATGAAGATTAATATAAAGTATTTCGAAATTATGTAATAATATATAATGTGTATCTATACACTTTAAAAAGTTTAAAATAAAAAACAAAATTAAAAATTTTGAAAATACCCACGACGGTTTAATTGTAATTGAAAAAGGATAAAATAACTAGAAATCCCCCGCCTAAAAGAATATATGTAACGAGATGATGGGGACGACTTCGTCGGGGGCTGCCAGTTGCAACCTCTATTTTAAATATAGTAGCTAACAGTATAGATTTCGTTCTTAAAGTTTTTAAAAGGAATACTAGTTATCAAAACTGTAAATTCATATTAATATTTTAATTTTTTCCTAAACCTGTTTTAACAGCATGAAAACCTAGGAGAAGTTAGCAAACTTAAAGTAATGGCAGCTCCGACGAAGTCGTCCCCATCATCTCGTTACATATATTCTTTCAGGCGGGGGATTTCTAGTTATTTTATCCTTTTTCAATTACAATTAAACCGTCGTGGGTATTTTCAAAATTTTTAATTTTGTTTTTTATTATATATTGTGACTGCATAGCGTTTGACTGTAAACGCTGGTTCTGAGTCGATCCCCACGCAGGCGATTGATTGTGTTTATATTATTTAATTTTTTCGTGGCCCAGTGGCACAAGCGTGTGACTGTAAACAACTGGTTGTGGGTTCGATTTTCTTCGCTCTGGTGTCGAGGTAAAGTGCGGCGTTACGTCCCGCCACTTGACACGCAAGCCTCCGAATTCGGCGGAAAGTGGGGAACGGAGTGTCTTAACACTAGGTTCCCTCTGCCTATCCTGCTGTGTCGGGGATACAGCGTGAAGCTAAAAAAGATCCTGTCTGGTTTTGCTACTCAACACGCAATATGTTGGATTCGAACTGGAAATTTGACTGCAGAGTGTTTTGGAACTGTGCCTATTCATGTATGAAAGAAAAAATCAAAGAAAAAAACAGGAAGCTGTGTTATAAATTATAATTATAAATAATATTAAAAATAATATAATTTCATTTGGTTTATCTATGTGGGCTTTGAACCTATAACTTCAATGAATACCTTTTAACAAATGTTCTCATACCCTAAAAAGGCAAATCGTATTAATCAGAAACAATAAACAAGCTTTTACGTGTAATTCCGCTGCTATACTTCATTTTTATCTTTAAGCCTTTTTATTTTCTATATGCTAAAACAATAGCATTAGTTTTTTTTTATGGGCTCACGCTGTATCCCGCACACAGCAGAGTAGGCAGAGGGAACCTAGTGTTAAGACACTCCGTTTTCCACGCGCCGCCGAATTTGGAGGCATTGCGTGTTAAGTGGCGGAACTTAACACCGCGCTATGCCTCTGATACCAGAGCGAAGAAAATTTAAATATTAATTAAATATTTCCACTCCTCGAGTGGGAATCGAACCCACAACCACGTCGTTTACAGTTACACGTTCGTGCCACTGCGTCACGACTGGCCCCATACATTACATATTACATTAACATTAGCATTAGTAAAATATATTTATATTCTGATACTCTGAACATATGATGTAATTTAATTTCAGAAATGTTTAATAAAGTTGTTAGTATTAATAACAGATATAAATAAGAATTGCAAGAAAATAAATAAAACAACTTTTATTATAGAACAATGAGACGGTATCTGAGTAAACATAAAAGCCATGACTGTGGGTTCAATTCCCACTCGAGGGAACATTATATTTAAATTTTTATTTCTTTGCTCAAAGACAAAGCGCAGCGTTGAGTTCCGATTTTGTTTCGATCAATGTTTCGATTTTGGGCAGATAGTAGAGGAGTATCTTAACACTAGGTCTTCCTTGACTACCCCGTTTTGAGGGAAAACGGGTGGAGTTGAAAAAAAAAACTTTTATTATTTCAATCAAAAAAATGGACTGTAGCAAAGACCATACACCATACAGCCCAACTAACACTCACAAACAGATAAACACACAAAAACATCTAATAATTAAATTAAACAATTAAATAAAATTAAATACGTTACGATATTATTAAATGAATAAAAAAATACAATGAACAGAATAATAACCTGACCGCACTTTTAATTTGTGTCAAGCGTACTTACAAAGAAAAGTAAAAATAGGAGCAAGAATCTGTCATACGGCGCCGTATTGCAGTGGTTCCTGTACGCATGCGTGTGGGAGCTGTCAGTGTAAAAAAATATATTTCCATTTATTGGGGATAATATTAACATACTGGATGTATTTTATTGTTAAATTGTAGTTTCTTTAGCGTTATTTATATTTTTTTTTAATCTGAATGCAATTCCTGATTCGTATTGATTTACCTTAAATTAATTCTAGTACATATTCATTTTGCGCCTAATAAATTTAACTTCACGCTGTATTTCACACACAGCAGGATAGACAAAGGGAACTTAATGTTAAGACACTCCGTTCCCCACATTACGCTGAATTATGGACACATTACGCGTTAAGTGGCGGAACTCAATGCTGTGCTTTGTCTCGACGCCAAAGCATAGAAAATAAAATATTAAATGTTTCAATTACTCGAGTGGGCATCGAACCCACAACCAGTCGCGTTGATTTTCTTTATTTTCAAGTATATCACATATATAAAAGGTTGAAAGAATTTAAATATCTTGTATAGAGGATGTGATGGGTAGCAGAACCTAAATGCAAAGCAGCTTTATGATTTTTATCGCATGAAGCAGGGAAAGCCTAGTGTTAAGATACTCGGTTTTCCACGTTTCCTCTGAAGTTGAAACATTATAAGTGACGAAAATCATCGCCGCGCTTTGATTTAGGTACCAGGGCGAACAAATAAACATAATTTAGTAATTATTCCCCCGAGTGGCAATCGAATCTACAATCAGCCGCAGCCCCACTGCACTACAGCGGTCTAGATATAACCTAAATCTAACACCAACGTTGTCTAGTCAGACTGGGAAAAAGAAAACGTTCTAAATAAAATTATTGGAATCAAATTCATAACCTTCGTTTGTACCGTCAATTAGGTCTCAATAAGGAGAGAAAAATTAAAAATAATTATAATTGATTTAATCTAGTCAAGATAAGCCTAAGTTTCAACGATCAAAAACGTAAAATATTAAGTATACTTTCGACACAGCGAAGCAAAGATTACAGTTATTTTCATTCAATAAACACATAAATATGTAAAATAACATAATTACGCCAAGAAATCACGTAAAGAAAATTCGTTCATAATCAATATAAAAGCA
>JAHESG010000077.1:0-25521 GCA_019049465.1 Dryas iulia moderata | reverse complement strand
GGCATTTACGTCACCGGCTACTATTATATTTTTTGTCTTAAGCTTCTCACACGAGTGCCTAATTCTATTTAAATATGGATGGATATCTTTATCTCCCTCCAAATATATGGATACTGCTCCAAAGATTAGCTTCCCAGCAACTACCGTAATCGCAACTTCCGTCTCAGTAACCAGCTGCGGGTCATGCATGATCTTCAACTGGTTTCCCAAGACGATGATCGCGGCCTTTACCGGTAACTGTCTATTTTTAGTACATTGTATCACACGGGTTCCAGGATGCTCTTTCAAGATACCACTCTTCCCTACATAAGGTTCTTGTACTAGAGCCAATTCAATACCCGTGGCCTTTGCTACTTGTAGCAGTTCCATTGTTGCTATCTTAGATTTATGCAGATTTACTTGAATGAACCGCAGATTTCGGTTTTGGCCATTTAGAATTTGGGGGACTCTGTGTTCATTTTCCTCGGGGCCCTTAGCAGTATGCTATCTTTGATCTTGCGATAGCGTCCCACTTAACACGCTCATTGCACTCCATGCTGAACGCATTGTGTTCCAGATTTATATCCTTGTTTTTGCCCTCAGCACAGTTGATACATGTAGGTGGCTTACCCTCTATCCTTTTGTTACATTTATCCCAAGAGTGGACGTCACCGCAATAACTACAGAGATCGTATTTCTCTTGGCAGACCTTTCTGGTGTGTCCGAAGCCCAGACACTTAGTACACTGCACGAGTGGAGAGTGATCAGCGACAGGCCTTCTTTGTAGACCTATATATATTTTCCCTGCCTCTATAAATCTTTGATATAAATTTGGTGATAACTCTATTACAGGATGACACTCATGGGGATTTCTAGCTCTTTTTCTATATTTAACCTTCAGTGTGCTCTCTTTTGTATCTATACCGTTCAAAAGATGCCTATTTTGAACAAGGATGTTCTCTACAATCTCCGCATCCTTTAGATACGAAAGCACGTCCCTAATTATAATCTGTGGGTTCCCGGCCTTTGCAACCTCCGCTCTCAGATTTTTGTCCATCCTGACTCTTTTATGCACTAGATCTAGATCTTCTCTAGTGCTGCAGCGGATTATAACTTTTTGGTTGCGACCCTTTCTCACTTGATCCACTCTGGCACCAGTTGATTTAGTGTCAAGAGCGTCCCTGATCTTCTCGATCACCTTATCACCAGTGTTTTTCGGATCGGTGGATGATATAATCAAGGTATGGTTCGCTTTCAGTGGTGGAGGCTTCATTGCTGCTTTGGCGTATGATACCGATGGTAATTTCGTTTTCATCGCTTGAGATATTTCTTTATCAAGTGTTACATCTGCAGGTAGTAGAGGAGGTTTCTCTTGTCTCAGCGTCTTCAGTTCAGACGTGACTGCTTCGAGTCCCTCCGTTATTGGCTGCAGGTGCTCCTTTATAGCAAGAGCAGGCAGGGGAGGGAAAGGTTCTCTCTTTTGTGCGGCCTTCTGTGTTTTATGCGTTTTTATCTCGGTGAGGATTGTACCTAGTTGATTTTTTATTTGTTCATGATCTTCAATATGCTTGTCATATTCGGGAGCCGGCTGTGCCTTAAGATGTATAAGAGTCTCGTTTGTGCTAGTCCAGATAGCCGTAGTCTTTTCCTGAGTCTTTGTGTGCAATCTTCTCATTTCGTCGAGCTGGTTGGACATTTTCTCCACGCTAATTTTAATGTCAACGTGATCTTTACGAATTTGTTCTAACTCGACGTCGTTTGTAGGCTTTAGGTTTTTGTTCTCCGTTTTTTTTAATTGTATCTCTAAAGCCTTCAAACATTTTTGAATGTCGGCTATTTGGCCATAGGGCTCCCTGGTCTCGTAGCTCAGCCAGTCTCTTACAGCACTGGTTGCCTTATGTGACTGTGTAATTTCCTCTCGCGCCATTTTTAATTCACCCACCAATTCCTTGTACATTGTCTGTATCGTATGTTGGTGCGCTCGCTCTACCCTAATTAGCTCAGCACAATTTTTTGCTCTTTCTTTTTCCAGATTGTTTTTGTGCCTAGACCTGGAATCAGAAAGTGCAAGAACCGTCTCGTAAAGTGATTGGAGACACTCCAGTACAACGGTTTTGTACTCCCTCTTCATATTGCTGGCTGTTTCCAGTGCATGTTTGCCTTTTAGGAACAATTCGTTGGCCTCTCTTGTGGCCATATCCATTTCAACGCCTATCCTCTTCCCGGTGTTTATCAGAAGACTACGACGACGTCCTTTATCCAATTCGTCGTAGCAGGACGCATTTAGTGAAATTTCGTCTTCATCCTGGATGGGACGAGGTGGAGAAACGCAGCACTGTTTCAAATCAACAGATGGCATTGGTTCTGAAGCGATAATGAGTTCTAATTTTTCGGTTGATTTTTCCCGATTCATAGCGGTTGGCAACGATTTAAGGGACTGGGGAGTTTTGGGTTTTGTAAATTTGTCTCTTATGGACTTGATCCGAAGCGATCCTGACCCTACAAGGGGTTTAAGAGGTTTAATGTTAGAGGAAGTGTGGGGAGATTTAGAACGCGTGACATTTTTTCCTTGCGAAGACATTCTGTATTAAATAATTACTTATACTTATAAACAACTAAACTATATTAAATATACTAAAAATACAATTTACAATATTGGCAACCTATATGATTTGTTTATTTACAAATACCTGGACTCTCTTTGGTTCCGCTGATGATCTGCGTATCTCGAAGTCTCAAGCACTGATGCGTTGGTGATGTGTTTGCTTCAGCAGACCGTTGCGCTGATTCCAGTGACGTCAATGTATAAAGGGAGGATTTGAATTTAGATCTCCTGGCTTGAATTATAATCCCACAAAATATTTACGAACGAGTTATGACGTCGGGCTTCGACCTTGACGTCTCGTATTGTTCTTATTGCTTCGCGCAGCGTAATTGAAATATCTGGGTCATTGGGTTGCGTACAAGTTGCATTTTATCGCATGGTCGTCATGCAATTTTATATTATTTATGTAAATATCCGATTTATTGTCTTTAACGGATATATCGATCCTGGTGTCGACTGGGTGTCCGCAACAGGATAAGCAACTCGTTACTTGCTTGGTACTCGTACCCTTACCCGTGTTACAATAATGGAGGGTTGATGGTAGTCCTCGATCTTTTTCCGCCTTTTTTTTTCCGGGATTTAGGGATGACGTTGGCTTGTGCGCACAGGTCCTTGGTGTAAAATAGTTAAGAAACAGTTTCAAACACTACACACACGCGTGGCTCAAAGATTGTTAATTTTAGCGATTAATTTTCGAGGAGCCGATGTGTACTTGTCGGTGGTTAGAGTGTGACTATACAACATAATATTGTAAAACATTCGTCGGATTTCATAACTGAAGTCAAATGTAAAATAGATCTTAAGAAATGTCCTTAAATTATTATGAATTCATATAATGTTATTCACTTAATTGTTCTTCTACGTATACTTAGAAGAATAATTAAGTACCCTACTTCTTATTTTACATTTTAGGTATCTATGTTCGTACGTATCTACGTAGAAAGTACTACGTATTACGTAGAAAAAAAGTATATAAATAGAAATGAACCTAGTGAATATAGAACGCGGCTACGCTCACGCGGAGGGACGCGTCTACGTATTAAGCTAAATAAAAGTAACAAATCAAAATCCTAATATTTGAAGTCATTAATATTTCTAATTTATTTACAAAAAACATAAAAAATGTGTGAATGTGAAAAATGTGAATATGTATGTATTTCTGAAATCGTGCCCTTCTTATCAAGTAAGGAAATTTAAAGAATTCCGTATTCCAAAAAATTTCGCGAACAAAAGACTTGGGTTCCAAACGGACGTCGATTCCAGTAGATAATACTAATATCTTTTTATAAATAAATAAATAGATTGTATTATATTGCGCCTAGCTAAGTCATACCTACTGCTTCAATTTTCTCATCTACATTAATATTATAAAGAGGTAAGTGTTTGTGAGTTTGTATGTTTGAGGTAAGTAATCTCCGAAACTACTAAACCAAATTCAATTTTCTTTTCACTCTTAATAAGCTACATTATCACATATCCTTTTTAAAATAATAAGTTTACAGCAAGATCAATTAACGCTTAAATCCTTAAACACTAGTATAAAGTTCATATTTCTTAAAATTATACCCTTATATAGTATATGTATGCAATTTGTCGCATGTCTAACAAGCGAGCTGTTAGAGCGAGAAAGCGGATTACGCGGGCGAAGCTGCGAACTAGTTACTAGTTAACTTGATGAAATGAAAGTGTCATTTCAATGCCAATTAATTTGACTGTCGAATTAAAACGCGTAGGTATTAGAGCTTTCGAATACCGGATTTTTTCAATACCGGTATTAATACCGTTCTTTTTTTTTCCAATACCGGGATTCCGGGATCCCGGTTTTAAAAAAGGATTTAATACTTTATTTACTAAAACGCAGTAAATTCTATATTTTTTGATGGAAACGACATAATAAAAACACCTTTAGCGAATATTTTTAAAAACATCTAGACAAAAATCAGTTCACTTACTGCTTATAATTAAAAATATATTTTTATAGCTTCACGCTGTATCCCGCACACAGCAGGGTAGGCAGAAGAAACCTAGTGTTAAGACACTAAGATCCCCACTTTCCGCCGAATTTGGAGGCTTGCGTGTTAAGTGGCGGAACTTAACATGAAGAACATGGAAATACAATTTCCACTCCTCGAGTGGGAATCGAACCCACAACCAGTCGTTAACAGTCACACTCTTGTGCCACTGGGCCACGACTGGCCCAGTGGCACAAGAATGTCTAATACCGGTATCCCGGTATTAGACATTTCAATACCGGTATTGAAAAAAGGCGGAAACAATCCGGGATTCCGGTATTAGTCAATACCGGGATCCCGGTATTGGAAGCCCTAGTAGGTATATTGTCCCTCTTAATATTGACCTCTAAAAATCTATCTATATATGTACATATATAAATAATACTCACAAACAGGTTTTGATATAAATATCATCCGCAAAGACATATGAACTTTTGCTTTATTGATTTCGTGGGACATTGCACTTGAGTTACGAGGCGCGAAGCTGCATTGAATTTTGACGCACGTCGCAATGGCGGCCGATTTGTTAAGCCAGGGCTTTTAATATAGCGGCTCGCAAAAAACAAGGCACAATGAAATAATGTAATGTTATTTTGTAAACCAAATAATTTATTAATTTAATCATTATGGAATCGGAATAAGTATTTTAAAAATTTGCAGTTGTGTAATTTGTTACGAGGCGGACCTTGTTTTAATGGCTTGGTAGTCCCTGCACTAGATGGTTACCGCATCGCCATCAGGGCGAATGGCCATATTCAATTCCATTTTTATCCTCATATTTCACTGTGACAAATTTCGTGGTAGGTTGCATACTATGCGGGTGGACTTTATTGCGAGCAGCAAAATATTTGTTTTGATCTTTTTTCTGACCGCAATATATTGTTTGAAATACTATGGATTTTATTCTGCGTTATATGTATGTAAGTTCGTAGTTCCTACATTTATAGAAATATCTATTGAAGAAAGAATAATATTTGTAGTTGCCAACCCCAGTACGTTTACAAAACAAATTTAATTGATTTATATTAAATTTAAATTAAACAATTTACACGTTAGATAGACTGTAAATATAATTCTTGGTCACAAGATCATGTTACCCAATTTCATTTAATTTCAGTTAAATGATACGGTTATTTATAATTTATTTACGACATTGTTGTCCGTTATGAATGTACGCATTTTGTCATGCGGGAAGAGCTGTCACAACAAACATTATTTCATTTTATTTTATGATTTTGTAATACGCCGTGAAGCGAGTCTGTCGTTTTGGAAAAAGCTTTTATACAATAACAAAGATTCACAAAGTTTTACCGCTTTAATGGAAGGGTAAATGTCCCTATGTAATGTCTAATGTTTCGTTACTAATTGTAGATGATTTCCTCTACAATGCAATAATTATTTTATATCTATGATGTTTTATATATGTGTATCCCTTTTCAACCGTATTATAAAATTTAGACACGTCCTTATTGTAGGTTATTAAAATCCTAGAATTCTCTCCAGTAAGACTATAAAATGTATGAGGAATTTCGAAGACGAAGCGTGAATCCATAAACACATTCCGCACTCCCGTCGCATGATAAAATCGAATAAAAACCGTAAATATAAGATGATCCGGAATAACAACAGTATTCAAATTTCCGATTCGACTCGGATTTAAACAAAAACGTTCTATTTAATAGTGAGATGTTCGAGGCACGGGTATAATTGTATATCGATGCATGTTCAGAGTAAGCTTCTCGAATCGATTCGGTAATCGAGACGCGTGCTCTGCACCGACGAATCTCGTAGTGGTCGGAATGAGTTCCGGTTGGATTGATTTAGTAGACCGTCTCAGTAATATCTAAAGCTCGCTATGTCGCGGACAATATTGCTCGCGTGCTGACAGTCATACAACATAGGTGAGCTCTCACCGTTTAGCCGTTTGAAATGATCATTTTGATTATTGAATTGCATTGAAAATATTGTTCTTAACTTTCTAACCTTTATGTTTTTTAAACTTTTATTGTTATTGTAACTTATTAATTTTCAGTTCGTATTCACTTATTTAATGAGACCACCGTGGCTCAATGAGACATCGTCTGCCTCGATTCTCTGTTGAGGCAATGATTTAAATTTTTATTTCTTCGCTTTCTACAAAAGACAAAGCGCGGTGTTGAGTTCCACCACTCAATATGCAATGTCTCGATTTCAGTCATCAAGAACTAGGTCCTCTGCAAAAAAAAAGAAATGATAAACAAACACATTTTCAATGTAATAAAGATAAATTGAAAATAACTCGTAATAACTACTTTTGTTCTATTTAATCCCCAGTTTTGGGGCCCTTGATAAATGTACAAATAGCGAACGGATGTAGGGAGCCAAACGATACAAAACGTATGGGCGGAGACGATATAACTCTAATGATGTTATTACTAGTGCATAACTAATGGTAAAATAAACTATGTATATTATATACCTATTGGGGCCACATGTAGTTGTTGAATCACATGTTTGCGTAGATGTAATTGAATTATATAGTGGAATTCTGTAAAACGTCCATAACACTAGATTTACCAGGTATTGAAAAATATCTATTTTTTAATTACAAGAAATATTTTTATTATTAAAGTTATATAAAACCGTATAAAGTTCATAAATTTACTCCTTTAGTAATAGTTACAAGAGTCATGATTACAGAGAAAAAATATTACATGCAGAATTGAATTCATTTTGACTGCTCTGATAAATCTAGTGTTGAAAATGCATCTTGTACTGAATGATCCTATTTTAAGCATTCAAAGTCCAGCGCTTTGTATTGTATTCAAAGTCTAGCGCTTTGTATGATAAAGCCTATACAAATTTGTTTAGTATATTTTATTGAAAAACTTTTATATCTTTCGAATGAAAATATTGTAGAGCCAAAATTCATCTATAATTTGAACATGTTATTGTTAACTTAGCGAACCAAGGACCACGTTTGACCTGAGATCAATATATTGAACGTTGTATGGTAAAATTAAATGCTGTACTTTGTTACGCAGGGAAATAAAAATGACAATCGTTCCCACAGTTCAGGATTGAACCCACAACCAATGGCGCTTACAGTCGAACACAGAGTGCGCCACTGGGCAGCGATAGCCTTGTCATGTTAGTTACCTATATACTCAAAAATACTTTGTGATGTTTATTAATTTCTTTCACAAATCATCATATCAATATTAGATGAGGAAATTACTTGTTACAAGTTTTTAACATTATAAATAATAATTATACGTAAACTTTGTTAGGGAACTAAATAAAGTGCCGCCCAAATAACGTTGAATTGGGTCGATGTAGCGTAACTTGGTAAATATTTAAAAAGCCCAGCAGCTGTTTTTCGTTTAATTTGAAACAAACACTAATTTAAGTAAGGAAAATAATCATTATTGTCTAGGACCGAGCAAGCGGATAAAACTCACGTCACGCATTGTTTTGTCATGAAAATTTAAAGGCGATGGTTGCAGTTCATCTCATAATTTAAATGTAAGTGATCGTCTACGCACGGAAGATACCTATATGAGAAAAGATGTTATTGCATTTATCCATTGATGGTCCCAAAACAATGATTTTTAATTTCATTTCTATTAATCAGTATATTTGTGATCGTGTCATAAATAAAAAAGGAACATTATAAACTTAAGCAAAGTTTGTGATTTAAAGGAGAACGCGGGCGGGCGAATAAATAAAATAGACGTGTAGTTTACGCAGGCGAGTTTTAATAATTAAAAGTTTTTCAATATTAAGGTTTTATTTGAATAAAGTTGTCGATTAATGTTTTTATTAGGGGAGAAATATTCAATAATATCTAATGGAAGATACAAAAAGTAGGCTTGTGTATAATCAAAAACACGTTTATATGCGACGATCTAAGAGAAATTTATTTTATGCTACATTAATACTCAGACTCTGGATGCTCTACAAACAATAATTGATTTTAATATTATGAGGCATAACAAAAAAATTACATCTTTCCTTATATTTGAAATAGATATGATTTTACTTGAATAAACCTGTGCCCGTCAACCTTTAAATGCGGGAGAGTAGGGATTGTAAAGAAATTCTTACACAACTATATAATAATTAATAACTAATAATATATAGTTTATAATTATTCCTTAATAATAATTATTCCTTATAAAGATTGAGGTCTGTTGTGGCACAATGTGTGATTATAAACACGGCAGTCTGTGGGCTGATTCCCACTCGAGGAATGGAAATATTTAATATTTCTATTTTCTCCGCTCTGGTGTCGAGGCAAGGCGCAACATCGTGATATAAGTTCCGCCAATCAACAAAGTCAAAATCAAAGTCTGTCTTACCACTAGGTTCCCTCTGCCTACCCTGGTGTGTGCAGGATGCAGCGAAGAACTAAAAAAACGTACACACACACACTATAGTGACTGACCGACGCTTGATGTTGAATCAGTTAATGATCTACCTATGTTTGGGTTGTTGTATCAATTAATTTCAATTTCAATTAATTATTTACTTACTCCATAAGTTCCTCCAGGAGAACCTAAGTTTTAGATTAAACATAGGTACATACAGAAATTAATAGTTCCAAGGAATTCTCTTTTAGTTTTAACCAACACTTACTAAGAAATCTACTCGCTAAGCTTCAGATTTCTATGATCAGTTGTTTTGGCTTTGCGTTGTCTTTCAATGAAAAATGAAAGTCTCTTTTTATTTATTTTTTTATATTTTTTTTTATTGAAGTGTTACAATATGCTAGTTGAGAAACACTGCACTATCTACCGCATTCGCCGTGGTATTTAGTTATCTAATTAACCGGTACGGCGTGGATAAGAAATTCGTCACGATGGATCATCGGTCACATACTGGAGGTCAAGGACACCGCAGAGATCATGTGGGCCGTAAATTACATCGTTTGATTGGTTCCAATCAAGTTCGGTCTCGATTAAAAAGTGTATCTGGCCGAATGTTGTTTTATTGATTGCCGCTCAAATTTGGGATAACCTCGTCTATCGTTATAAATTTTGTTTTCTTATTATAAATTTGTATGTTCTGATCAATATGTATTTATTCATTAGAAAATTGAGTTTACAAACTCATTATGTTATTAAATTAAGTATTTGTAATGTTTCTTGGATTATCGTAATATTATTATATTGCGCACTTATCATTAAAGCGCGGCGTTAAGTTCCGCCACTTAACACGCAATGCGTCCGAATTCGGCCGAAAGTGGAGAACGGAGTGTCTTAACACTAGGTTCCCTCTGCCTACCCTGCTGTGTGCGGAGCTTATCATTAATTTCCTTACTATGAAAGCATTTTTATGAAAGTGGAGAGCGGAGTGTTTTGACCCTAGATTTTCTCCAACTACCCTGCTGGGTAATGCGAGGAAATGCGTGAAATTGCCTTTTCTTTCATTACATTTAAATGAAATATTCGCCTAAAAATAACTTTGCTAAAATTCAGTACTATAAGAAAAATAACAACCAATATTTTTCTACGTAATATTCTATAAAGCTATAGCTATATGCTTCCTAACATATTTCATTAATTTTGAGGCCCTTGCGGAGGGTTTATTCTTCGAAAAGTTTGTAATCTCAGTTGTATCGTAAATAATAAGTACAAACAAAACCATGTTCTTTCCTTAAACAAATAGGTAAATATAATTCAACATATAAATTAAAATCATTTATAATCAATATTTATTTATGTCATGGTTTTGACATTAATACGTGTACATTTTAAACACTACGAACGTGTTACAAAACGTTAGTCCGTGATAAATATTTAACAGAATATGTAATTGACTCATTTCACGCTAACTTTGCAAAAATGATTGGGTGTTCGAAGAAATGTTATAAAAATATCTATTATTTTTAATATCCATATAATCAAAAACGCTAACAAATTAAAAATTAATAACACTCACTCGGTATATTAAAGTTATTAAGCCAACAGCTAACACTTCAAAGGCTTTAACTTGTATGTATGATGATGTATGAAATGAAGCTTGATATTAGATATTAATTAAAATCGAATATAACAAAACGTTACATAGATTGCTTACAGTGTTTATTACCTTAACAATTTTTCTTGGTGCCCTACAAAGAAGGACTTTATTTTAGTGGTCATTAATTTTTCTTATGTTTTTGTGCCTGGATACCGGGTGGCAGAACACCCTTATTATTATACCTATATATCGCCATGTCTATTTTTATACACTTTATAAAATTCTCTAATATATTACGAATAAATGTCACCAACGCGACTATTGGTGACGAATAATTATAGGTATATTATTTTCAAAAGACATTTAAATGTCTTTTTCAATTTTCCTAAGTGTGGAATAACACTTTAAAAATGTTTAAAAGTATATTATTTTCATTTCTCCACTCCGATATCTAAAAAGCGCGGCGTTAATTTCCGCTGCTTAATATGGCTTGTCTCGATTTCAAGTAGAGAAGGCAGTTAATTGTTAGGGTAATACTTTCTCTCGCAACTCAGCTAAGCCGGAAAAAAAGATGTAAAAAAATTACACACTAGGCTCGACAAGCACCTATTGTTAGAAATCATACCGAATACACAGACCGACAGCTACTGGTATAATTACTAACCATATTCACGTGGTTTTTTAATACTACAGTACAAAGAACTTGAAGTTGGTATATTATTAGTTAAATTAGACTTTGCTCTTTTATAAATTCATTAAAAATGCTAATTCGTTAACATAAAGCGATAATTATAAGCAGCTGTTTACAATTAAAACTACAATTATCGTATACTTTCAGTGTTGAAGGTTAGCATCGACTGTAGTGACACTGCACATGCCCGACAATCAGCTGCAACAATAGACCACAACGGAAGCGTTTGAAGTGCTAATTCGAAAAATACAAACCACATTGTAATCAGCAAAAAGACGCTCCTCCAACGAGCGATGAAATGGTTTCGAACCTGTAATTAGTGGCCAAGGCAAAATGGCTGCTACAACCAGACACTGTACTTTAAGCTCATCGAAATATAATATCAAACTTTATTACGAAAGCATAAAAGCTTGTTTCGTTTCATGGAGGTATCTTTCGCAGTGGTCGTCCACCCACCCCCGTGTTACGACGTGCGTGTGTGTTAATTTAATTTTCTACTCGCAGTAATTGCTGGGCCAGGACAGGCCAGTACACGACATTGTAACGAGTACAACAATAAAAACACATATTTGCATGAACTATTCGCCCTGTTTATCCATTTCTATGTTGCTGTTGATAGTTTACTACATTTGAATTCACTTAGGTATATGCCTCTATTTTACGATCACTTTACAAGTTTCTTCATTATTTCTTTGTTTTGTATGAATTATTAGTTAGTAGGAATATGTTTTTTTTTTCGTATATCGACTTTTTTTGTATTATTTTCTATTTTAATTATATTCATGTTATTGCTTAGGCTAATCTCGTCTACTGTATGGATTTAAAAAAAAACAATCATCAACATCCTGTAACTTACATGAACTGCCTGCATGGTATTTTTGAATTGTATCGAAAAATTTACCTACTGTTTGTCTACCTTAAAGAATCATCATCAATGGCACTACAGGCAAGCACCAGCCAGAATATTGGGGATATTCTGCCCTATTCCTGGTAATCTCCTTCCAATTTTTTACGTCCAGAATTCTCAAGTCTTGTTTAACTCCATCTAACGGTCTGAGTATTGGTCTGCTAGGTTTCTACGCCCATGTGTACTTACTACTACTTAAAGGATAAAATATTAAATAAAGTTTTCTATTTTTAAAAAAAAAAATGATATCGTATCAAAATCAAAATGGATCTGCAAGTCAAATAAAAAAAAATACTATTGCACCTTACATTATGATATTTCTCTATCTGTGTGGCATAGTGAAAATGAATATTAGGTATAGTGGCGCCCCGCCGAGCAGCCAGCTTTGTGGCAACCGCATTTGTCATGTTAACACTAAACGTGTGAAGAGACGTTATTAATGACGAAAAGATTACGTCGACTCACACAATCGTGGCCATTGTCGGCGTATTGTCTGCACTTCGCAGGGCCGGGTATCGCCCGCGCGTTTCTGTTTCCCTTTATTTGCTTTTAAAACCAATACTTTTTTCAACCTATCGATTTCGCTTTGAATGTCTTTAATGATTTATGATCAGCAAAAAGGTAAGCAATTCTATTGTGCTCAGTTTTATTTGTATACTATATGTTTCCAATGTTCATACGATATGTTATTTATTAAATCAGTTAAAATTGAAATAAGGTTTGTAATTATTCACCCGCCAAAGAGAGCATTCTTTTTTAAAATGATATTTTCATATTAATAATACACATATATTCAAAACATGCACATACACACCTAATAGCTTTTTTAATAATATATTATTACACAATATACGTTCAATATTTTTCATTCTAAAAACAATCATTTAATAAAACAGTAGATAATAACTCTGTGTAGATTTATATAAAGATTTTTGACCAATAAACCGTTCGGTTTACGAGGCTTTCATGAAGCAATTACCGGCAGGGGTCTATCCAAGAGGTGTAATGCTATAAACTCATAAAATACCCGAGTTCCAGGTGTGCCTGCGCTGATAGCCACAATCCACGATTCGTTTTAAAAGAATATTATACATTGCTTCTCTAACGTGCATGACATGCTGTTAAAACATTTGCTGAGGCAGTAATGGATATTTTATTTTTAGTAAATAATACAAATTGCATTCAGATGTCTAATGTGTTTTCATACAGAAGTTATGTGGCATCGTTTACAAATTTATTATGACGAATTCTGGGAACATTGTGTTCACTCATTGAGGTTTGTTGTAAAAGCTACCAATTATACAATAAAATGTGTTTTTTTTTTAATTAAATAGCTTAAAAAGACTTGTTTGGATCATTTCAAGCGGTTTTAAAAAAGTGGCATAATGATGAGCACGTATTATTTTAATTTGAACGTCATTTTATAATATTAGTCTTTTACGAGTAACCCACTATTTTGTTTAAACGTTTCACTTCTCTCTTGGACTTTCTATTTTTATTAATTAATACTACATAATTTTTTGGTATCATTAGTACCTGTCTTTTTTCATCTTTTATTGAATTGGTCATTAGTCGTTCCTAATTTAATCATGTTCATGATAAATCACATAAGCTACGTAATTTTTAAAACAAATTTTTGGTCACTAACTCATTTATTATTATCTATTAAATAATTTACTCCATAATACAAGCTAGGCAGACAGATTGACTTTCCTCCAAGCTGTAATCATCAATTCTTAAGTTTAAAAATTGCCTTTTGGAGATTTTTTTAAGTAATTAGTCTAAATTATAAATCTAGTCTAGTAATACTAAATACAATATAAATTCAAATTTAAGAACAACGTCTTATATTTACAAGACGATTCACATAAAAAAAGAATATCACGAAGCACCATTTAACTGAAATAAAAAATGCTAGGCAAATGTGTAAGCGTCATCTATAACACCATGAATAAGCTCTTATTCACGGATTTGAACTATTCAAACGTAGAAAACAATTGAAATACATAATGTAGCGTATAAATAAGGGAAGGCTCGTTGTGCATGCAGGCGTACAAACGGATCTAGTATTTCGTGGAGGGGGAGTGGTTATTGCGTATTAATGTACCTTGGGAATAGGAATTCCATATACAGTAATCATTTTTAAGGACACATTAAATTTAATTATATTTTTAATTTGAGTATTTTAATGTTTAATTATTTGAATACTGGCAATAAATGTAAATGTAAAATATGGATTGTAAATATTCGCTTAATTGCATACTTTTAAAAGCCATTTAACTTTTATAGCTAATCTTTACATTTAACTTATAATTACTATAAGAAAATCAAGCTTATCGTGATTATCCCATAATGGTAAATTAAAATGGTAGCCCTACAGTATGATAAACATCTACGCTTTGAGCAGTGCCGATCCATTGTACGGCCGCCGCGAGAAAAGTAATTCTTAATAGACAATGAGCGGGCCACGTTTAGCGCTTTTATTTATGTAACGAAATAAACATGCGTCTTGAGTTGTAAGATATGATAACTTTGCAAACACTTAATGCACGAGGCTGGAATGGCGCTTAAGTCTTGTGAAATGACAGAAAAATTGAAATCGACTTATAATTGCATAGAATTAAACCTCTTGTACTACTTGAATGAATGTAACTGACAAGGTAATTGTATGTTTACAGTGTTGTATTAAACATAGGTTAAGCGTGACTTAACACCTTTTTATGTAAATAAAAACACTTGCAATTTTTAGAATCCACACCTTTGTAATTAATGACTAGCATAAGCTTTATTCATTGTACTTCGTATGATATGAAGTTAGTGGTTTAGAGTGCGTTTGTTACGTTCAATGTATTTTTTTATTAATATGTTGTCTTATTGACGGAAAGTATTGACGTTAGTTTATCTCTGCTTACTCTGCTATGTGGGAGAAAATTGTGGGAGAAAGCGTGAGCTGAAAAAACCTTATAAAAGGTGATGGAGGTAAACTTAGGAGGATTTGGTGACTGCATTCACAATATTAATCAAATAACTCCCGTCTTTTCGGCAATGTATTCTTAATCAGACAAAGTAAGCCGTCGTACATTCACTTCAATGTTCAACTTTTTTCATCCAACGCGTACCTATAGGTATACAATCAAATTATAACTACATATATGTTTGACAATTCATAAAAAAACTACTTACCACCTAATTCTACTACGACATCAGTGTCGTTCAACGTATACGCAAGTGCACAGATAATAATAAAATCTTTTTTAAATAAATAATATTAAAAAAAAAAAGAACAACAAATTTTATTTTTAATAATAGTACTTTAGTGTGATCTTTCAACCTCGCCTTAATATTACAGGCAACAATAAGATTTTAGCTGATCACGATGACTCCGCCATAGAGCGGCAATCGATTGGCAAAAGGCAAGAATCGATTGTTTAGATCAGTTAATAACCGACTGTATTTCTATAGTGAAACTCGGCCGATAAATTAGCCGGTGAGTTGCGTCCGCTAATCGTACCACAACACAAATATTTAATAACAATCCGAGATCCTCCAAGTCCACTTATCTGAATAGTAGGGACATTGAAATATATGGAGATGGTATTGGTTCTATTCAAATATTTATATATGATTATCATTTATTGCTTAACTTCTCTAATTTTTTTAATTCAGAAAGTGGAGAACAGATAGTCTTGACAATAGATTCTATCTGAGTACCTTGCTATGCGTTAGAACGCGTAAAGCTGTATTTATATTTCAGGTACTTACTTACTTTTACATAAATCTGTTACATTTTAATATAGATACAGAAGATAATCACTCGGCTCTTCGCACATTTTAGGTAGAATCCGTTATGATTATTATCTTTGCTTGTTTAATAAGAGTAGTGAGTACAAATCGAATTGTCAACCATTTTTATAACCAGACTGTTAGCCCGCTATCACTATTACTATAAATAAATATTTTAATCTCAATCATTAAGTACAGTTTCACTGAAAATGATCTTTATTAAAATTGTATAACAATTTAATAGTCGAGCCAGTCTCCATACATTTTGCTATCCAAATTATCGCTGCACGATTGTTAAACATTATTACGTCGGGTGTTGTTTAATAGAAACAAAAATATCTGGCGGCGCGCCTCGTGTTTGATCTCGAGGTGTTCGTCCGTCGAACGCGATTAGCCTTCTCTCAACGTATAATCAAATGTGCCTCGAGCTACCTCTACCAATATCTGTGCCATTGCACCTAACCTACCATACATTGACCACTTCCTTCAAGTCACTAAGAAGTTAGCTTTGAACAACTTGCAATGTATAACGCCGTAGAAAAAGTTCAGCCTTTATATCCATCAAAAAGCGGTCAGTTGAATAAAGCGGCCGGCACCGGTCGACGAAGCCTCTCATTTGGCCTCCATTTGTCGGCCATTTCGGTGCACTGATCATAAATGGATCCCGCTCCAGGTCACGTTAGCATCTCTGGTGTAACTTGAAACATCACACTCGGATGCGTGAAATTGTAAATGTTTTTAAATATTTTCTTTAATACGTTGTTACTCAGCGTCGATAAATACTCGATACATCTCATTTAGTAAAACGATTATATTTATTTTAAATATTTCAACATTTTAAAACATAATAAGGATAAAACGCAAAGTTGAATTCCGCCAATCATCAGTCAGGAGTTTTCTCTGGGACCCTGTTATGCGGGAAAGTGTGTAACTGCTTTAAAAAATAAATAAAATCCCATTTATTGTGATCAATTATTTCGCTAAATAGTTTACTATCATTTTTAATGCCTCATGATCAGCGCCTTTTGCCGACAATGCGCCATGAATCCACTGCTTCACCCGAGGCAGGCTATATATCAATTGTTTTGAAAGGGAATCCTTCAGAAATTACACAGTGCGCTCTCGAGCCGCGCTAAAGCCTGTACTAGCGGGTTAGTGATTTATTTATTTCACTTAAAAGGCATCGTAAATATGGATATAAGCCGCGGTTAAGCCGTACTCTGTACAAGACACCAATTTATGCAACTAATTACTTTAACGAGACTGAAACCACTGAAGTCATTGAATAGTTCTTTTTTTTTAAATTACACGTTTCGTTACTTCATTTTTATATGCACAAGTCTACATTAACACTTATAATTACGTTTTTTATGTTATTAGGACTATAAAATCAACAAATTTTATAATATACTTTCTATAATTAAAATCGGTAAATTTTAAAGAACTTTTTAATGTCATAAATGGGTCCCATCAGTATAATCTGTACTTAAACATAATAAAATACTCTTTAGTTAGACTGTCGATGGACGTTTTACTCTCGCAGACGAGCCGGCGCAGCGAGAGAGACGACGTTAGTTAAGAAAGAGACGGCGTGATCAAGTATGGTCGTACTTTATATTGGATAATTTGCAACAAATTGTTTGATGTTTAATGTATTTCAATTTGCATACGCAAAAGACGAATGACGAATTAATTTTAATAGTTTAGAAAGTTAATCAATACTACTACAGATAATAGGACTATAAATAATTATTGATTAAAAAATATTTCAATATATTATAAAACTGTCTAAATATACCTACTATTCTATGACTTTTATTTTTTCCTACTTTATAAGTGCCATTTACGAAATAATTAAATAGCTTCACGCTATATCCCGCACCCAGCAGGGTAGGCAGAGGGAACCTAGTGTTAAGACACTCTGTTCCCCACTTTTTCACCCCCACACCCAATTCGAAGGCATTGCGTGTTAAGTGGCGGAACTAAACGCCGCGCTTTACCTCGACACCAGAGCGAAGAAAATGGAAATATTAAATATTTCCACTCCTCGAGTGGGAATCGAACCCACAACCAGTCGTTTACAGTAACACGCTTGTGCCACTGGGCCACGACTGGCCACAGAAAAATGCCTAGTTATTAATTCTTTGTTTAGTAAAGAGTTAAGACAATACGCAGTAATTCGTAGTGTGTGTTAGAGTTCGGATAGACCTATCATTAGATTCTCTATTTATTTATAGAGGATTTGCCACTTAATGCACCAGAACTATGCGGAAAGCGTAGAACGGAGTGTCTTCACACTCTAACTACACTGCGGGAAAAACTCATATAACAGAATTGATTTATTAACCAAAACATGCTACCAAATATTACTCAAAAATTAAGTTAATACGTAGGTACATATACCTAGTCAATTAAAAGTTATACTTATGCTTAAACATATGACATTTACTATTGTATTTACTAGTTTACTCTACTTTTCTAATGTCGCCATTATTAAAGGATCTACTAAGGTTTTACTAATAACCAATTACGCCTTAATCGAATAAAAAACGAATAAATAAACTTGCATGAACGTAAACGAAATTTTAGATGGTTCTTCCTTTCCAAATGAGCTTCTTGTGGAATTAACGCTTTGCCTGACATGATGGATGAGTTCTGAAATTTGTTTGATTAGTTGCGGGTTGAGAGGTTGATCATTATTTTTAGACAGTAATAGCCTTTTTGCTGCACTTGACTAATAATATTTTCTTCATAACAAGTATTAGAACTTTAAAGTTAACAAATCAAGCAAAAAATAATCAACATTGAGTAGTGGATCTACCTATGTGATAATTGGTAGATATTTTAAAATTATTTTTAATATTGCTAGATTGTTATTTTATTGGCATATCATTAATTAGGGATTTGTTCAAGGAATTTTGTTTACGTTGTGATCTTCACTTTTTCTATGTTTTGTAAAAGAAAACATAAAAATGTCGTTTTGTTAGTTATTCTCTTCTCTACCTTAAGGTTTCCTCGAAGAGATCGCTCACTTAGCGACAAAGTCGTCAAGTCAAAGCCTATATTGTCCTACAAAAAGAAAATAAAAAAAAATAATGAACGATTATTGAGAAAACGAAAGATTAGAAAAAACGAAAGATACCTACCTAATTAACCACCAATGTGCGAGTTATTGTAATTAACCAACTAGAGTAAATTAACTTTACCACAGATCACAGTCAGAAAATATTGTTTACATTTCACAAAAAAATACTAGCTGCTCATTTCGTCTTTAACATTTGTTTGAGGTGTAGGTACATGTGTTAAGAGCTACTTACATATTATCTAACTACCTTCATACCACTAGGGCTAGGCAGCGTTACCTAGTACTTTCGCTGCAATTAAATAGATCATTTAACTTAAAGGATCATCTCGTATAACTTTCCTCTAATTATAAAGCTTATTAGATATACCGCAGCATATTCTTACACCAGGATATCCGCAAATACATTAAAGCCACATAAATACTGTATCACAAGCTTAGCAAGTAGCTAATTTAAGTAAGCATTTATTGTACGTGATACTTAGATAAAAATATACATTAATGGTATTTGATATAATTAATGTTAAAACAGGCATACCTCTCCAAAAAGTGGCAAGTGAATACAGCAAGTAGGTACAAAATTGTAAATAAACAAAATTAAAAAAAATCATATAAGCGTCATTTGCAGAATTAAATTGACCTATCACAAAATTTCTCTTCGTTTTGCTAAAAAAGGACCACAAAAAGCCTTTCCTATAATATAAGCCTATTCTATAATTTAAACAATTTTTGAAGTGAAAACTTCTTTAGGCGCGTTGAGCGTTTTGGTAGAGGGTAAAATCCTCGGTTCGCGTCACCGACATGCTAATGATAATAGTATTGAAATTGAAATTCGTGTAAATATATATACTATGTATAATTCAGATAATTGTATATTAATTATTTTTTCAACCACTTTGTATTTATATTTTGTTCATGATTTGTTTAACCCATCATATGTAACTAATAAATAAAACATAAAAAAATTCATATAATTTTTGCATATAGTTTTAATTACACTCAACTTAATAGTTCCGTTTTCACTTCTATCGGCAGTCCCACGACTGCTATTGTTTTTTTTAATTAAGTCACTTTAATTCTGGAGGTACATAGCACCCCCAGAATTAAAGTGAACTAATTTACTTATAATACATTATAATTACATTAACTTGTAATAATAACATTCTGTACCATGGTCAATAACATTCTGTACCATGGTCACTAGAGAATATGTCCAGTTGTACTACTGCTAGCGCCATCTATTAAAGAGTAGAGTGTTTAAAGTGTTTAAGTAAAATATATTCCACATCACATATAAAATAATTCAGTTATTTCAAATTACCGTTTAACAAACGACTATTAATAAAAGAAATTAATAGCCATTGAATGTAACTTTCAAATACATATTTTAACAAACGCGAAGTATAACAATTAATATAGGAAAGGGACGATTAAAGCATTAAAAAGTTACATTCAATCTTTAACATGGGTGGTAAAAAGAAAATTTAATCAAAATCAATTTGCCACGTAGCCGCTATTCATACTGCAGAACCCCTTTTATCATTGTACCCTAACAAAACTTGACAATATGCTGAGTCGCGTCACAGAGACTTCTCGCCTCCTCGCGACCGTAATCGAGGGGGACGTCTCTGCGTGTTTGTCATCCTTCCCTACACATGTTCTAACATCAAAAAATATAACTTACTGCTAACATTTCAAGATTTAAATTGCAATAACAGAGAATTTGCAAGCATCATAAATTTTATGGCACTTTAATACAGCCGTAACAACATAATAATAATAGGGTAAATGTTTTGGTAAGCCATAAATAAGTGGAATTACATCCCGCTGTGTGAAGACAAATTTGGCGACACGGGCGCATCGTGCTGCAAAACTTTCATGTTTCTGAATGTTTTACTAATAACATGTGTTTTTTATTTAGATATAGATATAGGTAGGTATAACACAAACATACATGTTTTAATTGTCAAGAAATTAACACAATGACATTTTATGTACATAGGGTAAAACTTGGTAATACGCCCCACTTTTTTTTAACCTTCAATAAAACCCAAATAATCATAGATTTAATTATTTCTTTTATTCCTGGACGTTAATTGGTTCGTTAACAATAATTTTACAAAACCTTAATGTAATTGGAACGATGGTTAAAGATCTATTTAAATTTTTTTGCAGACATGGAGTGGGGCGTTTTATCAGGTACATGTTACCTAATACGCCCCGTTTTGTATTATAAAATGCCCCATGCAATTTAAAATGTCCTCATATATGTCCATACCTAAATTTTATCCAAAACGTAAAAAAACACAATATATCAATAGTTTAATAACTTACAAACATAACACAAAGGTAAGGCAAGACTCAAAGAGAAAAAGTCCTTAAAAACTCTAAATAAAAAAAAAACATTTTCATTTGTAAGTAATTAATTAAAAGAAAAGTTGTAACAATAAAAAACACCAGTCTTCTAAATTAATGATTAACATAACAGTCTTTTCAATTAACTTTGACATAAACCAAATTAAAATCATCATAAAATAGTTGAATAGAATAAAATCAAATCTTGCTGCTTTTAACAGCTTCTCTCTCAGCTTTCTGCCCATAGTTGTTACACAAACGTGGTACCCTGAACGTGTCAAGCTTGAATCCAGTCTTCAGAAGACTTTGTTATGTAGTAATTTTCTGTACATTCAACGCTTTTATTTATGTCCATATCCGAACAGTTTTAAGGTGCTTCTCAAAGATGGAACTTTGAAGTGCTTTGAAGCTTCATTCTCTCCCATTTTTTTACTTCATACAGATCGCGTTGCCTCCAAGAAACTCGAAGAGTCTTGCGTTTATATTTAAGAGACATACTCTGTAATTAAAATACAATATAAATTGGTATCTATGTAATTTCGGTACGGGGGCATTTTAAAAAACATGCGGTGGGGCGTATTGCAAATTTTGCTTTTTAAAACGCCCTATCAAGAAAAAAGCCTCAATTTCAAAGTTATCACGTTTAACGAACATTTATAATAAAGTGTGTTTATGTGTATTTTCAACAGTTAATATCAATTTAACTTAAATTTAATGAGTATTAAAATATAAAAAATTGTTTGCAACTTACCACAAATTGTAACTTCACTGAAACACTAAATTTATTAATATTTTTTAAGGGAGCGTAATAAACCACACGTGCACATTAGCTATGTTGTTTATCAACTTAAGGCTACTCTCCGTGCAATACGTGTATCATCTAGCTTTCTTAATGTGCCTGCTATGGCTGTGGGGCGTTTTGTCAACTGGGGCGTTTTACCTAGTTTTACCCTATAGTCAGACGCCGTCCCACTCGCGGCTTCGCCGCGTGAACTATTACGTTATATTGCAACCCTCGAGGGCGCATTTTAAAAAAATAAAGTAGCCTATGTTTAAGATTAGATTATCAACTATATTCATGCCAAAATTCATTGCAATTGGTCAAGCGGTTTAGATTTTTCATATAAACTTTCATCCCCTATTTCCACCCTTTAAAGGTTGATGATTGAAAAAAGAAGTAACCTATGTTAGACCAAGTCACTTTTACTACTTTCCTTCTAAATTTCATCCAAATCGTGCCGGTAGATTAGCCGTGAAAGCGTGACAGATAAACACACAGACTTTCGCATTTATAATATAAGTATGGATAAATGACTTATCCAGGAACGGTAGCGTTTGGCGTTCTATGCTCTCTGACTCTCCGGTGGAAATAAGCGTAAAGCTGAAAAAAAAACGACTTATTATCTTCCGTAAACCATAACATAATCAAAGTATTTTACATGTATCGTACATTATATTTTTTCTATCTTCTTTTATTTTAGGTTTTTAAGAATTACCTATTTCAAATAAACCTTTAGATAGTATAGGCATAATTTATTTCAAATATTTTTTTTTAATAATTTTTATTATTTTATTAGGCAACATTTTTTAAAATTAGGTGCCGATATAAAATGTTCTTAATTTATTGTAGGTACATAAAGCGAATAATAGTCTGTATTTAATACGTCACTTCATAAAACCGAACAGAGTGCCCGTAACTAGGTAGGTAGGCACTTATTAACAAAAATAAATATAAAGTGAAAAATAATTAATTATAATTTAATCTTGATTATAGGACTTCTTATGGAAATAAACTTACGTGAACGTATTTGCATTTACTATGAGCTTAATTTCTGTACTTATCCACACTTAAGTGGATACTTATGCAATTTATGCTGTCAGGTTGCGAACATACAGTGAGTGAATGAAATACTATTATAATGTTTATATAAAACAAAAAAGAACAAGCTTTGTATGGTATTATTTTTTTTTCTGTTAGATTTGTATAGAGGCCATCATGGCGCAGTGAAACAGCTTCAGACTATTTACGCGATGGTTGTGCGTCTGATCGTCACTTGGGGGAATCATTTTATTTTCGTCAGACGACAATATCCCCTATATTTAAATTATTTGTCGTTATGTGTTATAGTGATAAGAAAAAAGGCGGCGTTGAGTTTCACCATTTAACACAGGTAGATAATATTTTGAATTCGGGCGGACAGTGGATAACGGAGTCTTGTTTGAAACTAAAAAAAGATTAATATACTCGTTGGCAAATTCATCATAATTATTAATAAGTACATTGCTAAAAGTATACGATTATAAAATAAAATATGACGCTTTTGTGCAGCGATAAGTGAATTATCAGTTGACACTAGTTCCCTCTATTTATCTTGCTTTAAAAATTAAAGGTCGCCTAAAATGTAGATTCTGTCTATTTATTAAATACTTAAAATATCTGTTTATTTGATATTTACTCATTTTTTCTTTATATCGATGTAGTTTTAATGAAAACTCGAGCAAGTTGCTCCCGTATTTTTGCTTATTCTGCAGATTATTTGCTTTTATAGACCAACTTTCTATACAGAATGCTTTCCTTCCATTCCCTATAGGTAGAAAGATGTTAACTTTTTGATATTACCAAAATCTTTACACAATAATATGCCTAGTAGTATTATAATGGTGCATCGAGTTTACGAGTATTCATTTTTAATACTATGAAAAGAATATACCTAGAGTGTCCTCTCGTCTTTTCATCCCAGGGACATTAAATAGCCAATAGCAGAATCGACACTTTTTGTTATTAAAAATGGTTTGGAATGTAAAAAATAGCATATATATTTAATACAACATATGTTTTCTATAATTTATACCTACAACTACATGTGTATATAGTCCTATAAGATAAGTATTTTATAAAAGATCAAGTTTTCAGAGTCTACTATTAAAGTGTAGACATAGCATTACATTTCGTACTCTATGCATGTTGCAAAAACAATCTGCGTGTTTACTTGGTCAAGCTAATTGACTATTAGCTGAGCTGGCCCTGCACGCAAGCAATTTCAGATAAGAAGGTCTGTGTGAAATGTTCCTTTATTCCGCAATCAACTAATGCATGTAATTCTGTTTGTACAATTTATTTTTATTAAAGTTAACCCGTTCTACTTTCAAATAGCTGTGCTTTTACGTATTTTGCTTTAAGGATTATTTGCGATAAATTAATAAGAGATATTAGGAAATGTCTTATACCTACTAGGTACTTAGTACATAAGTATGGGTAAAAACCAACGCGGGTTGTTTTCTAAGTTGTCATAAATCGTTTTCGTTTATCGTTTTTTGTTATGTTTTTTCAGCCTCTTGCTTTTTTAGAGAGAAGTTAGTGTCAAGTTCCCGTTCTCTACATTTCGTTGTCATTTTCTACATCCGCCTAAGATATTGCGTCACTTGTCTACCTACTAGAATCGATAAATGAAATAATTAAATTATTTCATTTATCGATTCTAGTATTTAGCCATTGAGTGGGAATCGAACTCACTAATTACGATTGCAGCCAGACGCTATCCCTCTGACCAGTGGGCAAATATTAAAATAATATTACAATCTACGAAAAAGAAAAATTACATACATTCCCAAGCTTATTTAATTTTCAAGAAAATATCACTTTGTGCTTTAAGTTTTGCACACTTACTGGTATATAACATTTTTAAATGTTTTTATCACACCGATGGATTATTCTCAATTAAACACTTGTATTAAAAATCAGTCATGGACCTAGTCAACATCATCGTAAGCCCGCTGGATATGGAAAGCACAGGGTCGATGGTCGTGGAGATCCTTGGAGGAGGACATGGGCCTCATCTATATAGAAGTGGGAGTCTAACAGCTGAGAAAATAATTATTAGAAAACGTCTATTATAGTTTACTTTACGGTTAGATAGTAAAATAGACTCAAGGTTACTGACAAAGCCGTATAGATCAATTTACATTACGAAGACATTTTCGATTGCTCCAAGTTTCCAAAGCACATATATAAATCTAACAAAATACAAGTAATAAATATGAAGCTAAGAGTAAGTGTGAAGCGGTGTTAGAGGCTATACAGCGCAATTCTGGGCAAACGTGCGATATTTATTTAAGTGCTAAAGAGCTGAGTGCGAATAAGCACTTTGTGGAAATGGCCCATGA
>JAHESG010000076.1:0-25541 GCA_019049465.1 Dryas iulia moderata | reverse complement strand
GCTTTTTGCTAGATTTCCAATCCCTAAGCCAGAGAAAGCAACAACCCCAGTTCCATAAACTGATCGACCCACCATGCTTGACAATCGGCACTACACACTACGGTTATCATCTTTTGTTCGGCGGGCGTGCGTCGGACGAACATTGTCCGTTGACCCCGAACACTTCAAATTTGATTCGTCACTCAAAGAACTTTCTGCAGTCTTTTTTGTCTAGTCGTCTCGACGATGAGTTAGGGGCCCATTGCATCCGTTTCTCCATATTCTGCGGTTTTAGTAGAGGTTTACGCACAGCAACGCGTCCAAACAACTTGGCGTCTCGCAATCGTCTTTGCACTGTAGACACTGTTAATGCATTTCCCGGGATTTATTGACTTGTACACGAATTTCTGAGGCTGTCAGACGTCTAGCTGATGACCACAATAAATTTATCTTCACTAGACGTTGTAGACCTTAGTCTCCCAGAGCGCGGACGATCTTGATTACTGCCGGTTTGCTCGTAACGCACAATAGTGCGATGAACACAAGTCTTCGATAACTTGAGTTGACTCGCTATCTGACATTCAGATTTGTCATCGTCTCAACACTAATTTCTAAAACTTTTCCCCAATTAAGAGATGTCTTGACTGTAGAAACAACCCAAAATCAGCTTACTTAGATAAAATGAATTTTGAAAATTAAGTAGCCTATGTCAGACCCATGTTTATTTATTAGTTTCATTCTAAATTTCATTCAATTCAGACCAGTAGATTAGCTGTGAAAGCGAGACAGACAAACAGACAGATTTTGGCATTTATAATATAAGTATGGTTGATTGATATGTTTACCTAAATAATATGTTTCTATTGTATCTATAAAACTTTAAAATAAAACTATTATTTGTAATTGTTTTTTTTATTTTTCCTTTTACACAGACTACTAAAACACGTAATACGTATAGGTATAGGTTTCTAATTATTATTTAGCTTTATTTTTCTGATCAATATTTTATTGCTTAATTTTTTTTTAATACTTAGTAAGTTATAAAACTTAATATTAAATATAAAACTTACGAAATAAAACTTACGAAAGTCTTAATGAGATTGTAAATTAAAACCATGAGTCTTGAAACAATGTGTATCTGCACTACATTATTCAAAATATATTCACGCCATATCCCGCACACAGTAACGTAGACAGAAGGATCCTAATGTTAAGACATTCCGTTCCCCACTTTCGCTCGACTAAGAGAGGCGTTCGGTGTTGAGTGGCGGACCGTCAACGCCGTGTTTAGCCTCGACACGTAACAAGCGTGGAGGCAAAACTCGAACTGGTCGTAGGTTTGATTTCCACTCGTGACAATTAAATATTTTATGTGATTTGAATCGCTCGTATCGAGTTGTGCCTCGACGCTGCAGTCGCAAGACCAGTCGCATTGAATGACATTCTCGTGCCATGTTATTGTTCACGTTTTACTCAATATTTACTAGACATCATTGCAAAAATAAAAAAAACAGTAGCAGTCGTGGGACTGCCGATAGAAATGAAAACGGAACTATTGAGTGTAATTAAAACTATATGCAAAAATTATATGATTTTTTTTATGTTTTATTTATTAGTTACATATGATGGGTTAAACAAATCATGAACAAAATATAAATACAAAATGGTTGAAAAAAATAGCTATAGATATACTATTATCATTAGCATGTCGGTGACGCGAACCGAGGATTTTACCCTCTACCAAAACGCTCAACGCGCCTAAAGAAGTTTTCACTTCAACAAAATAGTAAAAATTTTTAAAAATTCTATCAAGACAATCTCGACAGCAGCTAGCTATGTTATACATATGTACCAGAAAGATGGGGACGGATAGATAGATGGATAGAGATAGGTAGGTAACGTTTATTCATTTATTCTTTCAAAGCTCGGCCCGTCAAACTTTGACATACATACCTAAAGATCCCGTGACCCTCTCAATCCATACTTATATTATAAATGCGAATGTCTGTGTGTTTGTCTGTCACGCTTTCACGGCTAATCTACCGGTCCGATTTGGATGAAATTTAGAATGAAAGTAGTAAATAACCATGGGTTTAACATAGGCTACTTATTTTTTCAAAAATTAACCGTTAAAGGGTTGAAATTGGGGATGAAAGTTTATATGAAAAAACTAAATCGCTTGACCGATTGTAATGAATTTTGGAATAAATATAGTTGATAATCGAACGTCAAACATAGGCTACTTTATTTTTCAAAAATCCACCCCCGAGGGTTGCAACATAACGAAACAATTAGGCAGTCCACGCGGCGAAGCCGCGAGCGGGCCACTAGTTGGTAATAAAATTATAAATGCGAAAGTCTGTGTGTTTGTCTGTCACGCTTTTACGGTTAATCTACCGGTCCGATTGTGAATGAAATTTAAAATGAAAATAGTAAATAACCCTGGGTCTAACATAGGCTACTTATTTTTTCAAAAATGGTGGTGGTGGATGGTGGGAGTAGAGAAAGAGACCTGACTTATGTGCCATTATTTATTGAAGCTAAAAAAAATACTCTCCTATAATAAAATAGTAATAAACTGTCTTTACTAAGTGTAGCTGTTATAACTTTGTCCGAACGTTTAATGTCAACGTAGTATATGTAGTCTGACTCTAAAAAGAAGTTATAGGTGTCATTCTAAGTACTGTTTATATTTTGAGAAATATTTTAATACTTAAAGCTGCCATCGCGCACTGGAATAGTGTCTGACTGCAACACAATGGTTACGGGTTCGATTCCCATTCTGGGGATTAATTATATTTTAATTTTCATTTTTTCAGATAGCGTCTGAACTAACTGATTATTGAGATTTCTTCGATGGTACGTCTATATTGCCCAAAAGACTAAACGGGGCGTTGAATTCCGGCATGCAATATGCAGTATCTCGAATTCGGTCTTAAAAGGACTCGCCAACCTGTTATAATTTTGACCCCAAATCTCAATGTAAGGTAACAATAGAAGCAGTAGGTATATTATAGTCATAAAGGCCACGCAAATGAAGTTGCGGGCAGTTGCTAGTTTCGAATATAATATTTTATAGGTCTACATGACCATGACTCTACATTTTAAAGAAATTTTAACAATGTCCCATTAATAAAAATAAGTCACTTTAATATTTTTTTTCTCTCCAACAATATAATAACAAAATGATTAGGTTTAATTCGTTAGTAAAAAATCACTTATTACTAACTCCGTCAGGATCATAAAACGGTAGATTTCTCTACACCTCCAGACCATTTTTTTTTTTTATTAAATGAGTTTTCGTTCTCCACGGACACAGGTCCGTGCCTTTGTTGTTCTTAATCTCGATTGTATTCCTTTTCCTTAATTTTTTTTTTTACTTTTTTGCTCGGTCAGACTCGGCCTGACCATTAACATCCACGAGGTTGGCGTTCTTCACCACACTCCTGGTCAGCGCCAGCAAGCTTTTGGTCTTCTCTTCTGTGCTCACTTCCTCAGTGTCTCCGTCTTCTAGAGAATGCTCGCTTCTAGAAGGTTCCGGGTACATGACGGTCAGCTTATAACCAGTGCCTAGTGTTCGTTTCATATCTATTAGCGAACCTGTTGTGTGGACGCAACCCTGTGAAAACATTCTTTGTATATTCATAAAATACAATTAATCTCTAAAGTAACATTTTACAAAACTATTTAAAAAAATGTTTAAAAAAAAGTAAAACAAAGGTGTTTTAGATATATACTCTATTTATGCCAAGCAGTCCAAAGATCAAGTACATGAGGTAAATGCTTTGGAAATATTGTAGTCATTGGATCCGGACACAGGTGCAATGTTTCAAACGAATCATACAATATGGAATTGGAATAAACAGCTTCAAAATATATAAGCCTTATCAAATTATCTTAAAAAATTGTGGCCAGTCGTGTTCCAGTTTCACAAGCGTGTGACTGTAAACGACTGGTTGTGGGTTCGATACCTACTCGAGGGGTGGAAATATTGAATATTTCCATTTTCTTCGCTCTGGTGTCGAGGCAGCGCGGCGTTAAGTTCCACCACTTTAAACGCAATGCCTCCGAATTCGGCGGAAAGTGCGGAACGGAGTGTCTTAACACTAGGTTCCCTCTGCCTACCCTGCTGTGTGCGGGATACAGCGTGAAGCTAAAAAAAAATTACCTTATGTTGATATTCATCAAACGCTTGAGTGGTTGCCGCGATTGTCTAAGAGGTAAATGGGTTGGCTAATTATTTGGATAGTCGTTTGCTCGTATTCCGTTATTATGTAATGTTGTAACTTGTAAAGCATGAATACAGTCACCTTGTCTGAGGAACTCCGCCTCATCGAGACGCAGCGTTGTCAGCAAGATGCTCCTGTTCTTGAGTAACTTCATTACCATCGACCAGATCTCTGTTATTTATAAAACAATGTAATTACATATATCATGTCTTTATTATACACTCGCGAGAAGGCAAATCGACTCAACATTGAAATTCGCTAATATGTGGGTGTTGTTTAAAAACAATGATTTTTATTGGCAATTATTGTACATGATTTAAAAGATTACGTCTTAAAGTGTTATTCCATACTTAGGAAAAGACATTTAGAAAACAATTATAATAGGTTAGATAGTCTTTTTAAGACCGAATTTGAGACAGTGCGTATTTTATGCCGAAATCCAACGCAACGCCCCATTTAGTCTTACTGGGCAGACAATGAAAAATTAAAATATAACTAAGTACTATCGAAGAAAAACCCAATAACCAAAACATTTAGTTCAGACGCTATCTGAAGAAATGAAAATTAAAATATAATTATTCCCCAGAATGGGAACCGAACCCATAGCCACTTATCGCCCCAACCCACCAGGGAGCGCTGCAGTATGCATTTTAAGTGCAAACGAATGTTTTCAATTATGACAAAAAGTAGAAGTCTGATTTCGATATGGTTTTCAGTAATAGATTCGGGTTTAATTGGAGGATGTTCTAAAATATGTTTTATCGCGTTAAACCACCAGGGGGCGCTGCAGTAAGCATTTGTTTGAACTTTTTTTGTATTTACTGGTCTAAAACCGAAATTACTAATCCGATCGGATAGAGTTTTCAGAACTAGATTCAACTTTGCTTGGTGCATATTTTAGGATATTTCTTTTTTTTTACGGTGAAAACTCACCAGGGGGCGCGAAAAAAAAGACAAAGAAAGTGAAAACGTACCTTCCACAATAATAACTGCATCGTAATTCATGTCCACGAATACATGATTCAATGCGAATTTGAAATGGCGCGCTATTTTGTAGTAACCTTTGAATTTGACTTTCGCTCTGGGCAAAGGTATCTCCGAGAGGTCCGGCTGGCGGATGATTGTTATACTCGGGCCCTTATCAGTGTAGGGTTTGATAACGTACGTCTCGTTGTGACCACACTCCTGAAACATCATTTAAATAAACGTTACATATTATTCTAAAACAGTGTCATAGTTTCACCTGTATCATTCTATCAATCAACGTTACTTGCGTCAATCTATCATAGCGTTAGTCAATCATCCAACGCTATTTAAATCTAATTTTCTTGACAACTAGCACATTAATCAGAATTCGGAAACAATGCAATACTTAAATATAAAATGATTTTCATTTCCCAGCTCTGGTAAGAAGACAAAGTGCGGCGTTGAGTACCGCTACTTTATAAAGAAAGGCATTAATTAAATATTTAATTAATTGTATTGACTTAGCTGAGACGTCAAGTCTCGGAGGACATTATGGTAGAGATGTGTCAACTCGAGTTACTAACTCGAGTTGACTCGAGTTGGGCTTAACTCGAGTTTTTTTTTCTGTAACCCGGGTTAGAAATTACTATCGTATCTCATCAACCAAATGTTCACGTCAAAAACTTAAATTACACTTTATTGTCATAGAGGCAAATAGAAATGATATTTCAGTTAATCAGTCACACTCACAAGAAAAAAATAAAAAAAAATTGCAATTAAATAATAGATTAAGGTAAATTCAAACCCACGTTATCATGTGAAAGAAGATCGCATGTAATTTTGGTTCTTTACAATACACAATAGTGGTAGAGTACAGAAGGCAAAAAATAGTATAGAAGATAGATGAAAAGTATAAATTGGAATCCGATTCTTTATATTGGTAGAAATAAAACTAATCATTTAGTCAGTTTCCTTCGTTTAACTCGAGTTACATAACTCTGGTTCAACTCGAGTTACATGAACTTTAACTCGAGTTGGCACATCGCTACATTATGATGATTTAAGCGATTCGTTGTACATATGTTCCCACTCGAGTGAATTATATTATTTTAATTTGTTCCCTCTGGTAAGACAAAGCGAGGCGTTGAGTTACGCCATCACTCAACGCGCTACGTCTAGAATTTAGGCGGAGAGCGGAGAACAAAATGTCTTAATAATAGATTATCTCTGACTATTCTATTTAGGAAAAATGAGGCTGTTATAAGCATTACCTGGCTGACTATAATTGGGAATGTTTCTTTTTTTCACCTAAATTTGACTAAGTTATCTAAACACGCCTCACGGTCACTCTGTCAAAGATCACCAGTATTTGCAACACTGGATTTTTACCTGCAAAATTATAAAAAAGACTCAAATAAGATAACAAAAATATTTAAAACACGAACAATTTTTCACGCACGGAATCGAACCCAACACTACTTAAACTGCACCACGACTGGTTCTGTTATTAAATTATAGTGAGAACTACAACTTTCTTACCCTATTTCAACCCCCTCAGGGTCGGCTTTTGAAAAAGAGGTATCTTGCGTCGTCAATTATTTTTCTGAGAATATTCATTGAAAGCAGTTTAGATCTTTCATAAAAAATTTCATTCCCTGTTTCATGCGCCGAGGATCGTATTCATATTATTAGTAAGTATGGACACATGTAGTACAATGACAACTATGTGATAACAGATGGCGCTATCTGTCCTAGTAAGGAAGATAGACAAAAAAATTATAATTGTAGATTTGCATTCTATTACTATTTTGACATCCTCCCGAGTGTTTTTTTTTGTTAAAATATTCAATGTACAGACAGAAGACACTCTTTTACAGATATATTACAGTATAGTTTTTTTTTTTTAGTTTCACGCTGTATCCCGCACACAGCAGGGTAGGCAGAGGGAACCTAGTGTTAAGACACTCCGTTCTCGCCTTGCTGCCGAATTCGGAGGCTTTGCGTGTTACGTCGCCCTTTCCCTCGGCACCAGAGCGAAGAAAATGGAAATATTAAATATTTCCACTCCTCGAGTGGGAATCGAACCCACAACCAGTTGTTTACAGTCACACGCTTGTGCCACTGGGCCACGGCTGGCCACAGGCAGGTATAGATTTAGCATTCCTAAATCGTAAAGCATGTACAAGTAACTTACATAATTCAGCGCAGGTATGATCCATGCAGGTAGATGTCCCTAGCTCTGCGCTCTCCCTCTTCTGGAATACATATTGTTGTAAAATGTTACTAAGTAAGCAATAAATAAATAAATTTCATAACAGTAAAGTATTTTGCACTTTTTTGTTGTATCTCTGTGAAATATAAATAGTTAAAAAATCAAAATTTAAAAAAATTTTGAAAAAACCCACGACGGATAAATTGTAAGTGTAAAAAGGATAAAATAACTATAATCCCCCTGCCTAAAAGAATATATGTAACGAGATGAATGGGGACGGCTTCGTCGGTCTGCCATACTTTAAGTTTGCAAAAACTCTCATAGTGTTTTCGTGCGGTTAAAACAGTTTGGCAAAAAAGTAAATATTAATGAAGTTACAGTTTTGAAACTGGGTATTTTAAAGGACTTTAAAACGAAATCTATACTGTTAGCTACTATATTTAAAATAGAGGTTGCAACTGGCAGCCCCCGACGAAGTCGTCCCTATCATCTCGTTACATATATTCTTTTAGGCGGGGGATTTATAGTTATTTTATCCTTTTACAATTACAATTAAACCGTCGTGGGTTTTTTCAAAATTTTTAATTTTGCTTTTTATTTTAAACTTTTTAAAGTGAATAGATACACATTATATATTATTACATAATATCGAAATACTTTATATTAATGTTCATGCAAACCCAAAAGAAATTATAAATCCAATGCTTTCTGGTTATCAAATGCTTATTGCAGCGGCTGGCAGATTGTCACCGTAACATTTTCACGAAACTTAAGTCTAACCAAATCAGTGAAAATCACAAAACCCACTAGTAGTTTTGATTTTGAACAAACTAATATATACTGGAGCGCCCCGTGGTAGTTCGTGATATGGCATATAAAAACACGCAGCAATTAAACCAGAACCTATCACAGAAAACCGCATCTAAATAGGTTTCACACAAAAAATACGAGCAAATGCTTACTGCAGCGCCCCCTGGTGAGGTGTCACCATGACACATATACGAGAACACGCGCTAATTAAGCCTGATCCTATCTTTGATAACTGCATCCAAATTGGACTTGTAGTTTTAGCTTTGCATAATTAAATGTTTAATGCAGCGCCCCCTGGTGAGTTCTTGACGTGAAAAAAGACCTAAAAACTTACACCAAGTAAAAGCAACTCTAATACTAAAAACTCTGCCCAATCGGACTAGTAGTTGCGGTTTTGCATTAAATATTACAAACAAATGTTTACTGCAGCGCCCTCTGGTGAGTTAACACGATAAAACATATCCAAGAACATGCACTAATTAAACTTGAGCTTATCATTGAAACTGCATCCAAATCAATTCGTCATTTTATCTTTGCACAAACAATATTTTACTGCAGCGCCCCCTGGTGACTTGTCACCGTAATATAAATTAAAAACATGCTCTAAGTAAAGCGGAATCTAATACTGAAAACTCTTGACAATCGTACTAGTCGTTTTGGTTTTACACAAAAAAATAGAAGCAGCTACTTACTGCAGCGCCCCCTAGAGAGTTGACACATACATGAAAATATGCACTAAGTAAACATACATGACACATATATGAAAATATGCACTAAGTAAACTTGAATCTATCATTGAAAACTGAATTCAAATCGGACTCGTAGTTTTAGTTTTACACAAACAAATGTACTTACTGCAGCGCCCCCTGGTGAGTGGTCACCTTACCGTATATATGAAAAGAAGCACCAATTAAACCTGAATCTATCATTGAAAGTTTCATCTAATTTGGACTAGTAGTTTTTGCTCTGCATAAACAAATGTTTACTGCAGCGCCCCCTGGTGAATTTTCATCGTAACAAAAAAACAAAAATCTTAAAATATGCAGCAAGCAAAGTTGAATCTAATTCTGAAAACTCTAGCCAATCGGATGAGTAATTTCGGTTTTAGACAAATAAATACAAGAAAAATTTTGGTTTTACACAAAAAAATACAAGCAAATGCTTACTACAGCGCCCCCTGATGAGTGGTCACCATAACATATATATGAAAAGACGCACCAATTAAGCCTGAATCTACCCTTGAAGGTTACATCTAAATTGGACTAGTAGTTTTTGATTTGCATAAACAAATGTTTACTGCAGCGCCCCCTAGTGAGTTTTTCCCGTAACAAAAAAAAAAAATCTTAAAATATGCATCAAGCAAAGTTGAATCTTTTCCCGAAAACTCTTTTTTTAATCGGATATTAGCTTTCACGCGTTTTAGATATAAAATAAATACAAAAAACAATACAAACAAATTGCTTATGCAGCGCCCCCTGGTGGTTTTGACAGATAAAACATATCCAAGAAACAATTCACCAATAAACCCGAATCTATCACTGAAAATCTTATCGAAATCAGATTGCTATTTTGAGATAATTGAAAAACATCGATTTACGTTAAATGCTTACTGCCAGCGCCCCCTGGTGAGTTAAGGCAATAAGACATATCTAAGAACATACGCCAATTGAACCTTAACCTATCATAGAAAACCGTTATCAAAATCGGACTTATAGTTTTGGAAATAATGACATTAGTAATTTGCACAAAACACACAAACAAACAAACAAACAAACCAAAAACAAACAAACAAACAAACAAAACAACCTCTCCCCCAAACACATATACAGTCGCCGGTTCCGTCGCGGGTAAAAAAAATAATAATTTTTTTTTAGCTTCACGCTGTACCGCACACAGCAGGGTAGGCAGATGGGACCTTAGTTGCTAAGATACTCCTTTCTCCAATTCTGGGAGGGAATTGCGTGATTCTCGAGTGGGAATCGAAACCTTACAATAGTCGTGTTTACAGTTACACTTCGTGCTTTACCGACCTGATTTAGATGGAACTAGAAATGAAAATAGTTTGAAGACGTCAAATAAAGGCCAAACATTTTTTCAAAAACCATTTCTTAAAGGAGTGAAAATTTGTATGGAAATACACACCGCTTTACTCAACAGAGAACGCGCGCTATCAAACTATGAAGAGACTAGAGTCGTGTAGTCCATACAGGAGAAGCCGCGGACGAGATGCTGGTTTGAAATAAAGTTATTTTGTACTTTTATCATTTTTTTAAGTTTTATTCACATTTAGAAACATACATTTAGAAAACGTATAAAAATTCGAACGCAGCGGGATTCGAACCCGCACCTCCTGGAAACCGTCCAGGCGCTCTGACCGCGTGCGTCATGCGTACTACTAACAGCTGCGTCGAAATTCTATACATTTGTGGCTTATTACAAATTATTTATGTTGTTAGCATTAGCAGCAGTTAGCATTACTAAATATCTTTTTAAAATTAATTTTGTTGTCCTTGAAAAACTAGCATTAGCAGCTTTACGCTTTCCCCACATGATATGAGATAGTCAGGGAGAACCTCGCACATGCAAGTAGTGTGAAGTGGCGGAACTCAACGCCGACGTGTGTCTTGTTACCAGAGCGGGAACTGAACCCGCTACCAGTCACACCCTGTGCCATTGCGCCGCGATAGCGTCAGGAAAATAGCATTAAATTATTGTACAAAAACTTACTTTAATAATATTCCAAGTTTTGGTTTTCTACACTTTGACGTCGTCTTTATAGTAAAAGTTCTGCTTGTTAAAGGAGGAGAAAAGTTCTTCAAGGAAATAACGCTAGCCTGAAAGAATAACAAGTAATAAACTTTAAAAAAAAGGTCTCGATTTCGAGGTCTTCATAGTGTATAGTATTATAGGAATGATTTAATTTCATTGTTTCATTAATTGAGACCGTTGTGGCGCAGTGGGGACAGTGTCTGACTGTAACGCGATGGATACGGGTTCAATTCCCATCCGGGGGAATGATTATATTTAAATTTTCATTACGCTTCACTCTGATACCTGAGACAAAGCGCGGCGTGCTTCACCAATCAATGTCTCAATTTCGAGCCGAAAGTGGAGGACGGAGTGCCTTGACACTAGATCCTCTCTGACTATCATGCGATGCGAAAAAAAAATTAGGAACTCCACTCAAAGCTTCTTTACCGTAAAAGTAACAAAAGTACATAACAATTTTAAAATAGTAAAATTGAACAACTACATTTCTAAATAAAGAATCTATACTAATATAAAACATTAAACTAACTTAAACTATGAGAAATGAATTAAAAAAAAATATTACTAAAATAATAAGACTATAATTAGGCTAATGCCTACAATTAATATAAAACTGTTAGAGGTGGTAGTGGCGCAGTGAACAACGGCTGACTGTAAACACGATGGTTGTAGGTTCGATTTCCATACGGATGAATTATTATATTAAAATTTTCATTTCTTCGCTCTGGTACCAAAACAGCGTCTTGACACTAGGTCCTCTTCAGAGAGTAGTTAGTCAACTACCAGGGTAGTTACTGTGCAGGATAAGCGTGAACCTTATTTTAGTTAGTTAAGTTTTGGATCAATAATAACTATTAATAAAGTATCAATGGCATATTAGTTTACATAATATTAAAAAACGTGTTAGAAGTTTTACCAAGAAAAATGTAACTTACATTCTATTTATATCTCCATCTTTGCATAGTTGCAGTATTGGTATTATTGTATGTGGGCTGAAATATTTAGAAGCATATATTAAATATATAACATGTGGTTTAGAATTCATTCTCATTGTATCAGAGCCACAAACAAACAGCTTATTTTATTATTATTTAGTAAATAATAATTAAACAAATTTGAAAACAAATATGAGCTAATGTAAGCCATTACTTAAAAGTAAGTAGACAAACTAATATATTGTTTTGTTATTATTACTTGTTTTTAAATACTTACAGTCTAAACTCAATTATATTGCATTTGTGTACGTTTTTTTTACTACTTTTATAATATTAATTACAATATCTATTCAATATCATAAACAGTTTGATTTCAAATAAATTTACTTTATATTACCTGGGAGTTGATTTAAATAATGTTGTAATTCTCTAATAAATATAATTACCAATAATAATCAATATTGGTATTAGATTAACAATAATTTTGTCTCAGGGCACAAGTATAAATAGTTTTAGGAGAATGAGCAAAGAAAATCTGTATTTATATTTATTTTTAGAATTATAGTTATTGAGCATAAGCATACTTTATTTAAATATTATTTATTTACTTGATTCATTTATTATAAAAAGATAAACTTGTTAATTTTACCTATGTATATTAAAAACATGGCTTACCCTATATCATTAGTTGCAACTTCAGCGACAGATATTAGAAATTCACATTTCAGACTGTACACATTCATGGAATCTCATAAACATACTTGATAAAGTGGTGTTTTAAATGCTAATACTATGTGATCTTCATGCTGTCATACAAAACTATAACATTAGTCCAAGTGTGCCATAGTGCCTTAATTTTAAAGAAATTTATCATGAATTGGGTATCAAGGACAAAATAATGTTTCATACTATACTATAGCAGAATTTTTGTTCAAAATCACACATATACTCAGTGTAACAGGATTAAATTTAAAACTCTTCCATTACAACTCACTAATAGTATTTTAAAAAAGTGGGTAATTTAAAAAATGTTTTAAATATGACTAGATACATTTTATTTTTTAATAATAATTAAACATGTTTAATTTGCATTACAAACGCTTTAGTAGTTTGTTTAATACATCAAAAACATTACTATTATTTAAGACAAAAATATTACATAGAATAAAACATACATAGCTAGGTATGCAATTTAACATTTGTTGATGGGGAAATCACAATTAACTATAATTTATTTAGTTAGTACACCACAATCAATAACTTATTGTTAACACACTTCACGAACAGTATGATTATCATTTTCCAATTAAATTTACTCCACTGACTAATAGTAATTGTAGTTCATTACATTTGGATATTCCCGCTTTTAGATTGCAATAAGTTTCACAAAATGTCATCACGCTCGACAGATAATCATAGATGGAAAATCGTTTTGCCATTTAATTTTCAGAACCGATATTATTTGTATATTATTAAGATTATTTACATGTTTAATATTTGTGATTTCGTTTCTTTTATAATAAGGAAAAAAATGTTAAAAAAATTATTTTAAACATCTGAATAGAAATTGAAATAATACTTACTTATTTCATTACGTAGTTACGACCTTAACAATACCCTAATGAAAAGTGCTATATTGATTTCTCAATGTTGTGAAAATCATTATAGAAGTTCTATAACCTGTAATCGAAAATGATGGCCACGTTGAACAGTTTGTTTAAGTGTACATTTAATTATTTCTTACTGTTTAGCTAGACATTATAGTTCTCCATCAGATGTTCCATTTCTTGAAATTCAACACATCCTTTCATCATGGTAATTAAATTTTCTTTAAACTATTTTTATTTGTTTAATTTAACTGATGTTCTATAATTCTACATCAGTGATTAATTGTTTAAAATCAATGATATTTCAAGTGCAATCCTTAAAAACACAATTTCATACACAGTAAAAAAACGTTAAAAATTATTACAAATTAATTACAAAAAGTAACGTATTTATGGATCGCATTAAGAATCTGTGGCAACGATAAAGCTTAATTTTAAACTTGCAATTATGGCCGATTACGGTTAATATAAGCCAACTATTTCAAAATGTTTTCATTATGAACAGTTAACCACTTAATAAATGACGTTTAAATTTTATACGCGTAATCATTATCAAAATCGCTAGTCATTCGAGATTCAGACATCTTGTTCTTTCTAATTTTGATTCTAATTCTTGCGCTAACCACAGACCGCTAGTATAATTGATAAATTAGTATAGTTTTCTGTGTGTAAACAATTATTATTTTTTAAAATATCATGTCAAATTCTAGCATTTTTGATTTAAAGCGGGAAGAGAGTAGAACTCCAAATTACAAATGTAAAAAGCGTTCAGTGCTGTACATTTCCTTAATGAATAATTTCATTAAAATGTAAGTAAAACAATTCTTTATCTTAATTTCTGCATTTGCATTTGTGAATGTGATTTATTTTAATACAATGGTAGGGATAGTGGTGTCAGGAATAAAATGTAACATGAGAGGTTAACGTTAGAATAAAACTTAGAATAAAACTTTTTTCACCTATCGGATTCTCCCTTATTAAATTGACTGCTGATTACAGCAGTAAGCATTAGCGCTAGACGCGTAAAACGTGAAAGATTGCACAGAATACATCACCCTACCACGTGGTATTACATCATATAGAATGTGTTACATGTAAATCTATTCACTCTTGCCTATTTTCAGTTTTCTTCGTTGGACTGCTAGATAGTGCTTTCCTAAACAAGAAAAAAGAAATATTGAAAATTTAAACATTCTCCCTCGTGAGAATCGAATCCACCGCCGACCGGATTTAGTTGAGAGGTACGTATTTCAAATCTAATTAAATGCAATGTGCGTAATTGTAAGCGGTAGTGTGGATTCAATCCCCACTCAAAGTAATAATATTATTTCGATTACTAGCGGCTCGCTCGCGGCTTCGTCACGTGAACTACGTTTCGTTATATTGTAACCCTCGGAGGTGGAGTTTTGAAAAACAAAGTAGCCTATATTTGATCTTGGATTATCATTTATATTTATGCCAAAATTCATTACAATCGGTCAAGCTGTTTAGATTTTTCATTTAAACTTTCATCCCCTATTTAGAACTTTTAGAGGATGATTTTTGAAAAAATAAAGTTAAAAATGTATTTTACATATTTTATTTATGCGTAAAAAATGTTTATACTTTTTTATATATTAATTTACAGTTGCTGATGATGTAACTTTTTAATACTTATGAGAAGAAAGTAACAAACAAAAGCTTATATGAAGTAACTTCATTACAATGAATGAATGACCAAGAAAAAAAATCCCCAAAGAAAATTATGGTTGCTACTGCTTGGCCGCTTGCTGTTTATCTTACTTTGATTGACATAGATAAGTACCAAAACTTGTAGCTCGGCTTAGTTTTACAAGCTTTTATTTGGCTTGCCGTGTCATTGTGTGAATAAATTGATTACAGTGGCTGAATTATTGCTTACTTAATGTGACCAATTTCTTAATATGCAATGAAATTATGCTTAACATATTTTTGCACAATTCATGCAATATGGGTGTCCAATGAAGGGGGTTAAAGCATGGAATACAATGTACACTATTAAGAAATTAAATTCAAGAGAGCTTTCAAAATTTAATTTTAAATGCACATTTTTATGTTTCACTTATTCATTTTGTAAACTTAAAAACTATTCTTAAATATCTTGCTTCTTTCAATAATGTCTTTTTTTTTAAAGTATGTTTCTTTATTTGTTGATATACATATTGTTGATATATTTGTTATATAATGTTTAAATTACTTTTATGTATTAGTGTTTTGTATCTATTTAATAATGTTTTTAAAAAAGAAAGTATTATTTCTAGAAGAGATTATATCATGCATATGACAGAAAATAAGTTATACAAGTGTTAAGTATATATTTATTTAAACACTTTATTAAACTTGTTTGTATGTGTATGTCACTCCTTCACACGCTACAAGTGAAATTTAGTATGGCATTTTTTTCATGAGCCTCTGTCTCGACTGTCTGTCCTAAGCTGTCTCAGACTTCCCTGCCCAGCAGGGTAGTCTGAGGGAGTTTAGGGTCATGACACCGTTTTCCACCTGTTCTTCTTCTTCCATCCCTTATTCCAATATTAGGGGTCAGGTCTCCTTACTCTTCTGCGCCAAGACTTTCGGCAATTGGGCTCTTTTTAGGTCTCTGTCATGTCGGGTTACACCTCCTGCCCTTCCCGAGCTTGATACCATAGATGACATTGGGAGAGGGTCTTAGCCTCTTACAAGCGGCACGGTAGGCCAGTCCGCAGAGGTCCTGGTTGCCAGAGGTTGCAAGCTCGCGAAAAAGTCGAACTGCGCCTTCTCCATCGCACACCTATACCTTCTGCGGTGGGAGTGGAATCTCATTCTTGCAATCTCTTCTATGGCCTCAACCCCTCTTTTCGTACAAGACTGCCAAACTCTCCTTAGTTTATTATTTTTCTTACATAGAGTTTAATGTGGGGGTCCACCATTCATATCCTCTAGTACCCTTGTTAGCACCACATGTGCCCAAGCATTCCATGGCCGTTTCACTATCATTCTGGTGAATCTCTCGCATACCTTCCATGCGGGTTTCTTCCAGTCTATGCGCCCTACTCTAAAATGGATCAACGTTTGGAAACGGTCCCGGAAATCTACTCCACGCTCCCGAAACCTGCTAGGCGCTTCCGGCACGTCCATCCTGTCCTCCTCCTGCTGCTCCCGCGCGCCAGCCAGCTCGTAAGTCTGTGGTCGCTGGAGCTGGCGTCGGCATGCACACGCCAGTTTTTTACCCTCAGGCCTCTGGACGCCAACGTGACGTCAATGTTGGAGTCCCCGTTGGTTGTTGAGAATGTGGGCGGCTCCTTGTTGCACACCTGGAGGTCCCAGGTGGCAACGAAGGCTTCAGCGTCCTCCCTCCGCGATGCGGCCCGGTGTCCCCGGCCAATATAGTGGCGCGGGAGTGAGTACCAGAGCGGGGAGTGGGTGTTCGAATCCACCCCTATTATGACCCGCTGACCCCGTAGTACTTCCAGTACGTGGCCAAGATGATAAAGGTGAGGGCCGATGTCGTCCGAGTACTGGAAGTACGCGCTCACTAGGTAGATCCCCGCCGGACGCAGGCCAGCATGGCACACAATACAGTGCGCGGTGCTTAGCCCCGTATTAACTGTGATGGGTATGTCCAGTCGGCTCAGGTAGAGGCCGACCTTGCTCTCTGTCCCTGCCGGGAGCACTAGTGGGAGCACGTCCTGTGCCTCCCGTGTGTAGGGTTCCTGTACTAAGACGACGCTGAGCCTGTGCTCGCGGGCCAGGGCGGGTAGCTCGCGAGTCGCCACCGCCGAGCCCTGCAGGTTCAGCTGCCCGATCCCTACAGAGGTCGTAGCCCTATCCATAGTTCATTTTCTGGAGCTCCCTATCCTCTGCGTGCTTTCTCGCGGGGCAGTCCTTGGCGTTTGTTCTGTGATCTAGGGCGCTTTTTCTATTAAATTTCTTACATGTAGTGCAGCATGTAGTGGCTGTGCCCCAGTCCACAGGACCTCTGCCACTTAGCCTCGCGTCAAAGAGCTGACCACGTTCGTCATCTGGTTAAACCTTGTCCAATTCATAAGGTGCTCGCCCTTAGAACAAGGCACGGAATCACTCCGTACACAGACGTTTCGACTCTGCTTCTCCCGACGGCATGCAGCACTCCAAACACCACGCCAAGAAATTATACAGGATGTCGTCTGGACACTCTCCGCAGGTAGTCCTAGTTTGCCTGCAACCATCTCTACTAACTCCTTGTGCCTCCCGTATTTGATACGGTTGGCCCGGTGAGACTCGTCGAGCGATCGCTGGCCCGAGACCACCTGTGTGTCCAGTATAACCCCCACACCTTTCCTCGACGCAATGAGATCGGGCTTGCGACGGCCTAGTGTAGTGGCAAATATCGGCTCCAGCTCAACTGTCCAACCTCTCTTGGTCATCGCCTCGGCGACGACTCTCGTAACCAAGTAATGGCGTTTGATGCGTCCGCCGTGCGTCCTGAAGCATTGCTGCACCACGTGAGCTGTTGTCTCACTCTCCACGCAGCCGCCGCGACACCTCAGGTCCGTCTCACGTCCCTGCCGCCGCCCTCTTGATACCCTTATACTAGAGGGGAGGGCGGTGACATGGCAATGGACGAATTGCACGTAATCGTGTCCGCTCAGCTGCCCACACCTGTCCCTTATCCACGTAGTAGATGCCGGGTGTCGTGAGGATTCTCGGAGTTCGAATCCATCAGTCGATGTGTGCAGCTTCTCCCGCTAGTACTTGGCAACGGATGTTGCGTCATCGGGATCGGACGAGCGAAACTTGCTGAGCTGCCTCCTAGCCCATCTCTGCTTCCGTCGAATTCGGTCGGTCCTGGCGGCAGCCGCAGCCACCGGCCAACTCGACTCAGCGAGTCGACCATACCTTCGCACGATGATAGCCGGTACTACCACACGTAACGAAGGCAGGCCGAGTCCCCCATCGCGAACAGAAGCATGGAAATAGCCCAGAGGCACATCAGCCGGGAGCCTCAGCCACTTTCTCACCGCGCCTCGGATCTGCATATCGAGCATTCCGAGTCTACCGTCCGAAATCGTTCCTGGCACGAGACCGTGCATGAACCTCGGAATTAGGTGACCCCTGACGAGTTCGAGGCGCATTTGAGATGGAACATCTACCATCAGCAAGGGCATTACTCACCTCATGCTCGATTGTGACAGTTCCAGACGAGTCGAAGTCTACGCTCAAGTAGTGCCATTTTTCCACGCAAGTCACCTGCCGCAGCCTTTTCTTACCGACCGAGAAAGTGTTCTCCGCTTCGCCTCTTTTGGAGTAGCCTCCACGTTTGCCTCGTCGGGGTGGGCTTTACGTTGGTGTTGTCCAAGCCCCGTCTTGGTTCTAAAGGATCGTCCGCATAAGGGACAGATCAACTCGTTCGACTGCGCCGGGTTCGTCTCCGAAACGCCAGGCTGCGTTGCAGAAGAGGGATTCTGGCCACTCCCTGACTCCTGTGGGAGGTCGGGGTGGTCCACCATTCTGTATTTAGGATCCATTGCGTGTCAGTTTTAACCCTTGGGGGTTGGGGTGCAAGCCCAACCTCCGGTTTCGCCCTCGGCACTCGTGTGTCCCCTCCTAGGAGGCCGATGGACTTTGGGACTATGGCTTACGCCAAGGCCCCACAACGGGACTGCTGGGTATATCCCTATACCCAACCAGACCTGGCTCACACCCAAGATGGTCAGGGTGTTGCACACTCCGTAGAGGCTCTACTCTATCCACCGCCTACACCACGAGTGGCGTCGACGGTGATTAGAGTAGAATAGGTGCTTAGCCTCAATGACGATTATGACGGTAAGACCCTCACCAGGAGGCCTCGCATCCCGCAACAGCTGCTAAAGGGTTGCTTTCTGCTAGATTTCCAATCCCATAGCCAGAGAAACACCCCCAGTTCATAAATGATCCGCCACCATGCTTGACAATCGGCACTACACACTGCGGCGTCATCTTTTGTTCGGCGGAGCGTCGGACGAAAATTGTCCGTTTTGACCCGAACACTTCAAATTTTGATTCGTCACTCCAAAGAACTTTTCTGAAGTCTTCTTCGGTCTAGTCTCGATGAGTTAGGGGCCATTGCATTTCTTCATATTTTCGTTTCTTCATATTCTGCGGTTTTAATAGAGGTTTACGCACAAGAACGCGTCAAACGCCAAACAACTTGGCGTCTCGCATTCGTCTTTGCACTGTAGACACTGTTAATGGTATTTCCCGTGATTTATTGACTTGTACACGCATTTCTGGGGCTGTCAGACGTCTATTCCGCTCGCTGATCACCACAATAATTTTTTTCTTCACTAGACGTTGTAGCCCTTGGTCTCCCAGAGCGCGGACGATCTTGATTACTGCCGGTTTGCTCGTAGCGCACAATAACTTGAGTTGACTCGCTATGTGACGTTCAGAATTGTCTTCGTTTCAACATTAATTTCCGAACCTTTTGCGAATTAAGAGATGTCTTGACTGTAGGAACTACAAAATCAGCTTACTTACAACTTAGATAAAATGATTTTTGAAAATTAAGTAGCCTATGTTAGACCCATGTTTATTTATTAGTTTCATTCTAAATTTCACTCAATTCAGACCAGTAGACTAGCTGTGAAAGCGTGACAGACGAACAGACAGATTTTGGCGTTTATAAAATAAGTATGGATGATTAATATGTTTACCTAAATAATATGTTTCTATTGTATCTATAAAACTTTCAAATAAAACTATTATTTGTAATTGTTTTTTTTTTATTTTTCCTTTTACACAGACTACTAAAATACGTAATACGTACATAATATGTATAGGCTTTTAATTATGATTTAGCTTTATTTTTTTGATCCATATTTTATTGTTTAATTCTTTTTTAATAGTTAGTAAGTTATATGTTATATGTCAATGTTATATATATTAAATATAAAACTTAGAAAGTGTTAATGAGATTGTAAAATAAAACCTTGAGTCATGAAACAATGTGTATCTGCAATAGATTATTCAAATATCTTCACGCTATATCCCGCACACAGTAACGTAGACAGAAGGAACCATTTGTTAAGATGTTGTTATGTTCCTTGTAATTTTTAATTTCCTAAATTGGGAACCGTACCCACAATCAGTTTACAGTCACACTTTGTGCCTACAAGCCACGACTGGTCTCAAAGTCTACTAGTCATAAAAAATATAAATTTGGGAACCTCCATTGTTTATATACTCTGTTTAACTTCAGATGAATAGAAACTAATCGAATGTGTGTACTATAGCTATATTAAATAAACATATACATATATGTAGGTACTAGCGGCCCGCTCGCCGCTTCACCGCGTTGACTGCCTAATTGTTTCGATATGTTGCAACCCTCGGAGGTGGATTTTCGAAAAATAAAGTAGCCTATGTTTGCCCTTCAATTATCAACTATATTTATTCCAAAATTCATTACAAGCGGTTTAGATTTTTCATATAAACTTTAATCCCCTATTACAACCCTGTAGCGGTTAATTTTTGAAAAAATAAGTAACCTATGTTAGACCCACGGTTATTTACTACTTTCATTCTAAATTTCATCCAAATCGGGCCGGTAGATTAGCCGTGAAAGCGTAACAGACAAACACAGACTTTCGCATTTATAATATAAGTATGGATGTACGTATGTAGCAAAGATGAGTGTTAAGAGGCGGAGAGACCTCGGCTGTCCTTCCTTCGCTGTAGCTATAATGTTTGAGGAAGGTCACAAAGTTAAATGAAGGGGAAAATAAATAAAACAACAAGTAGTTTAAAGATTTAGTTTATTACCCCCAAGCGGGGTCGTACTTGGTCCAGCGGTAGTCGGGCGCGAGGTACACGCGGCGTCCGCGCACAGAACACGTCACCACGCCGCGGTACGCCGCGCGCGGGATGCCGCTCTGCGGGACAGACAAGAGAGTTACACAAGAGTTGCACGCGAGTTACACGCTCTATACACGCAGGTTCACGCAGAACCTTCACGCACCAGCCGAGATCGAGACGTGGCGTGTTGAGTGGTGCGCTTTGGTCTCAAGTGACAGGGTAAATGAATGACAATTATTTAAATGTTAAGAAAACCTCGGCGTTGAGATCCGCCACTCACTCAACAGAGTGTCTTCCCACTAGCTCCTCTCTGACTATTCTGCCATGCTCATTCCCCTGAACGGGAATAGAACCCACGACTAACGATATCACGCTTACACTCGCACTCCCACTGCGCCCCGACGGCTCTCTGACAACTTACTCTGAAGTCGTCCATAAGTCCGAGTTTCTTGGCGGCACGTTGGTAAGTCTTTGCAGTGGAATACGACACTCGGACTGCGGGTTCAGTTCCCGAGTCGGACATCACGTCCTCAGCGGACATCTCCGGTAGGCTGTACACTAGAGATGTCAGTGCTTCGTCGTATACGTCCTGGAAATTAAAAAAATAATTATTAAAAAAAGTTGAAGCCATTCGTGGCGTGTAAGTACAAAGTGTGACTGTAACGCGACTGGTTGTGGACACTCACCACTCACTCAGAGGAATGTTTACATACTATTTACATTTGTCTGCTTTCGTTAGACTACGGGCGGCGTTGAGTTGCGCCACTCAATACATAGTGTATAGAGTGGCGCCGTCCGTTTTTTTAACTTCATGCTAAAGAGAAATGAATAAAATCATTGTCACGAGTGGGAATCGAACCCATAGCCAAGTGCGTGTCTTGTTTAAAAAAAACGTATATTACAAACTATTATTTAAAAACAAAAACATAATATAAGTAATAGAAATGAAAATATTTAAAAACATGAACAACTATTTCACTACTAGCAGCCCGCTCGCGGCTTTGCCGCGTGAACTACTTCACTGTTTCGTTGTATATTGCAACCCACTAGGGTGGTTTTTTAAAAAATAAAGTTTACTATGTTATTATCAACTACACTTATGCCAAAATTCATTACAATTCAAAGTTTCATCCGCTTTAGGGTTGATTTTTGATAAAGTAAATAGTCTATATTTGACCCAGTTACTTTTACTATCATATCAATTTCCATCTAAATTTCATCTAAATCGGACCAGTAGATTAGCCGTGGAAGCGTGACAGACAAACACACAGATTCGCATTTATAATATAAGTATGGATAGGCACATAGACATCTCTAATCGATTATGCATGTATTATACATATAAACCTTCCTTTTGAATCATTCATCTATTAAAGGAAACCGTATCAAAATACGTTCCGTAGTTTTGAATATCTAAGCACACATACATACATACATATAAACGCGGGAAGCGACTTTGCTTTATATTATGTAGTGGTTTTCATTTCCCCACTCTGTTGGAACAGAGCGCGGCGTAGGGTTTCGTCGAATTCAAGAAATTAACAAAAAATACTTACTTTTATTAAATAAGTGAGGTTTAGTTTTGTAAATTCGACGAACTGAGAGTTCAATTGCATATATCTCAAGTGCATATCGAAGAACAGTCCTTTGCTTACTCCTACCTGGAAAATAAAACGATTTTTAAAAATATGTAATACGTTTTTAGCTTTACGCTGTATCCCGCCCACAGCAGGGTAGACAGAGGGACTAGGTTCCCATATTTCCACTCCTCGAGTGGGAATCGAACCCACAACCAGTCGCATTGGCACACTTTGTGCTTCTGCGCCACGACTAGTCCCAAATACCGAATTGTACACATTATCGGTGACATATCTTTTAAATAACATTAACATACTTAACAATATCATATCGTTAGCCGATTTTAAAAAGAAGAAAAACTTTACATAAACAGTAAACTAAAAATGAATTCAAAATTGATGAATCATGCACATATACAGAAATGAGGCCAGTCAGTGGCGCAGTGGCACAGTCGTGTGACTTCAAATGGCTGGTTGTGGATTCAATTCCCACTCGAGAAGTGGAAATATTTAATATTTCCATTTTCTTCGCTCTGTTACCGAGGCAAACCGCGGCGTTAAGTTCCGCCACTAAAAATTCGGCGGAAAGTGGGGAACGGAGTGTTTTAACATTAGGATCCTATGTTAGCTTGTTAGGCCAACACACTAAAAATGACACCATTAAATCTATTTCTACTATCTCCCATGTTTCTCCTTTCCATTCTTCCCCTGTTTCCAATATTGACGTGAAAAAAAACAAAAAGGCTATTAAATTCGATGCCATTTGTAGTGATCGCGTCAGTCGGATGATGATCCTTGTAAGCATCGATACTGTACTCCCTATATTGGTCCACCTTTTCAACCACTCCCTCTCGACAAGCACTTTTCCAAAGATATGATGTCATGCGATAGTCATTCCTATTCCTAAAATATCTAACCCATCATCCATTACAGTCTATCGACCAATCTCCATCCTCCTATTTCCTCCCGTCCATTCACAGCTCTCATCTTTCCTGACCAAAAACATTCTATCCCCCTTTCAGTCTGGTTTCCGCTCTGGGCACAGCACTGTTACGGCATTGTGAAGGTGAACGATCATTTAGATTTGGAATCGATAATCAACGGGTTACTATCCTTCTCTAATGCCTTTAATAATGTTGATTAATTCCAATCTGCAAACAATGTTACCTGGAGCAAGTCATATGGTCTATCAGTAAATCTACAGCAGACCTAAACAATTATCGAAGCTCCATTTCCCTTTTCTTCCCCCTATAGTTTTCGACAGCAGCAAATTAGAATATTGTGAGGAATCTAGGTATCAAGGTGGATAGTACACTCTCTGAGGCTCCTCAGGTTTCCGAGTTGAGTCGCAAGATGTACTGTGCTATTGGTAGATTAAAAACATTAGAAGTATCTGTTACCTCTCAAAACTAAAATATCTTTAGCCCACTCGCTTTTACTACTCATTTTAGACTATGCAGACACTTGTTACCTGGATTTATCGCAACAATTGCACCAAAAGCTGGAACGGATGCAGGATCTGGTCATCAGATTCATATTCGGACTTAGGAAGTTTGATAGCATCAGTGAGTATCGCTTAAGGCTTCGATGGCTCCCTATGAGGGATCGAAGAAATCTTCATGTACTCACTCTATTCCATCCTCTTTCATCCCGATACTCCAACGGACCTCAAGAATCGCTTCACCTTTCTCGGCTCCAAATTCTGTCTTTCGCTAAGTCTCCGCTCCCAAAATGACAACATTTTAGAAATTCCACTGTGCCGTACTCGTTACAGTGAGTCTTATACTGTCCAAGCTGCGAAACTATGGAATAAGCTACCACGATCCATATGACAATCCGATACATATGTGTATTTTATGTATTCTATGTGATAGTATATATATGTAGGTTTATATTAATGCTCTATGTCTAGTTCAGGATGCACTTTGCCCGCTCTTGTACTTCGATTTCAATAAATCGGTTGCCTGGAAGAGATCGCTGCTAGTGATAAGGCCGCCTTTTCATACTATTTAAGATCTTCATACTATGTGTAATTAATTTTACTGTGAAATAAAGAGTGTTTATGTTATGTTATGGTCCCTCTGCCTACCCTGCTGTGTGCGGGATACAGCGTGAATCTACAAAAAATAAAATAAAAAATATACAGAAATGATTTATAAACACGTTGTGTGTTTCGGATTTGTACTCCATTTAAGCAAATGATTATATTATGTCAATTATTATCATTTGTCCACTCTGGTAAAACCAAACGCGGCGTTGGGTTCCGCCATTTAACACGTTTGGAATATGGAAGAAAGCGGAGAACGGAGCTATATGACACTGCTTCTCTCTACAAATATATTTCTTTTTTAATTTTGACACACCACATACTTATGGGATCCGTGTTCTGCTTTTTCTGTTTTTGTTTGTTATGACTATTTGTGGTGATTTTATATATATTTTTTGCAAATACCTTCCCAAAGCTGTAAGTCCTTGATATCTCCGGTCGTATACACGCGCGGCCGTTCGTGTTCTCTGGGTCTCTGAGCCAGTCGTCGAAGAATCTGGAAAGAATAACACCAGCGTAAGTAGCGAGTTCGATATTCGAACAACGAATATCCATTTTTTTAATGAAAATTCTTTTGGGGCCATCGTCGCGCAGTGGG
>JAHESG010000075.1:0-26008 GCA_019049465.1 Dryas iulia moderata | reverse complement strand
TCATATACATATAACAGAATAATAATTAAGAAACTAGTGTGCAGACACTCTGTTCTCCACTTTCCGCTGAACATTAAGACATTTTAAGCAGCGTAAAAAATAAATATACATACAATCATTCCACGGAGTGGGAATCGAACCCACAATCATCCCGTCCGTCAGACGCTGCGTCACAATGGCTTATACATTATGAAATAAGAACTGCTATTTTTATTTAAAGACCTAAGTAATAATTTTATGACTTTTATATTCAGATCGTCTTATGTAGATTTAAAAACCAGATGTACAAAAAAATTGGCCAAACTCCATATCTCACAAAAATTTCCACACTCGCGGAAAGTTATCTGAAGTGACATTCCGTTTATATAAAGACTAGCCATTCCCGCGGTTTCAGTCTCACTGTCAATGGGAAATAGGAATAACCTACGTTATTCTACACCATCCTTTTTTTATATCTTCACGCTGTATCCCGCACACAGCAGGGTAGGCAGAGAGAACCTAGTGTTAAGACACTCCGTTCCCCACTTTTCGCCGAATTTGGAGGCATTGCGTGTTAAGTGGCGAAACTTAACGCCGCGCTTTGCCTCGACACCAGAGCGTAAGCGAAAATAGAAATATTATATATTTCCACTCGTCGAGTCGGAATCGAACCCATAACCAGTCGTTTACAGTCACAAGTTTGTGCCACTGCATTATTTATCGGAGAAAGGCATACACATTGTTACCTTTAATATAGTGATTAATATATGCATCTTCCTTACTCGCTCTCTCTTTCACTTCGCACTCTGCGACACTCTATACCTCTGGTACTTAAACAATCCACGCACTCTGTACCTCTTACTTAAACAATCCACGGCGTTGAGTTCCGCCACACAACACAAAATGCCTCGAAATTAGGCGCACAAAATGTCTCGAAATTTAACATTATCATGGCAATTGGTTTTTTTCTAACTAAAAAAAGACAAAAACCGTAAAACTATAAAGCAAATAGAATCACCTTTGGAATGAAATACTTTTAATATCGGCAAACAGCAATTTACGTCGCTCTCAATCCTACAAAGTATCTCCACTTGAAAAATCACAACATAATATCGCTTCATTCATAGTTGCGAGGTGAAAGAAGGAGGAACAAACACACTTGTCCATTTATAATATTAATATGACTCGTAACAAGAGTCTATTATTGGACACAGCATCATGTCCAGTTGGAATGTAGTCAGCAGATGCAATATGTGTAAATTTGTAACTAACTGACATTACACTAAAAGCAGCTTTACAGTTAGCATATAGCACGATAGTCTGAGATTTTTGTCAGAAATCTGTTTTTTCCATTTTTCACTAGACATTTTTTTAGATTTAAAACGAGAGAAATTTAAAATCATTGTAAAAAATACATTAATAAGTAAGGCTTACTCTGTCGCAGAGTATTTAAAGGATAAAAATGTGTGGAATTAATCTGAATGAGTCCAATACAAATAAAATTGTAATTTATGTATTTGAAAAGAGCAACTGTTGAGTTTCTGGCTGGCTCTTCTCATTAGAACTGCCTTCCGAGTCGGTGGTAGCTTTATGTACATTTGAGAATTCAAAAGGGCTTACAAAATCTATTTGAATAAAGATATAGCTTCACGCTATATCCCGCACACAGCAGGGTAGGCAGAGGGAACCTAGTGTTAAGACACTCCGTTCCCCACGCACCGCCGAATTCGGAGGCATTGCGTGTTAAGTGGCGGAACTTAACGCCGCGCTTTACCTCGACAACAGAGCGAAGAAAATGGAAATATAATTTCCACTCCTCGAGTGGGAATCGAACCCACAACCAGTCGTTTACAGTCACACTCTTGGCCACTGGGCCACGACTGGCCACAAAATCTATTTGAATAAAGATATTTTAAATTGGAATTGAGATGTTGTGTGCTGGGATGAGGTAGATTTCAATATCATGCATTTTATATTATTTAAATTTTTAAATTATTGAGGACATTGTGGTGCAATGGAATCAATGTATTACTATATATGTGATGGTTAGTTTGATTTATACTCTGGGGTACAATTATATTTAAATTATTTTTATTTCACCATTTTTGTGACAAGTCAAACGGCTGTGTTAAATTCTACTACCTAATAAGCACAAATTTTGGTGGGGAATAAAGAACGTAGTGTTTTGACAATACATTCTTCCTAACAAATAAGAAAAAGCATAAAGCTTAGTTATTACAAAACAATATTAAAATAGTTCTTACATAAATTCTCATAACTTGCAACATGCAACATACTGTATCACAAGTTTTATCATATTTCATAATCTATTATTTACTATTCAATTACTTCTTAGTTAAGAAATACACACTTCAATGTGAAAGGTTGTACAATTGCATATATACCAAAGGTATTTATAGCATTGCCAATCGATTAATCAAGAATGAAGCCATAATAAGAACAATATAACAATGTGATCGCAACATGATATGTCTATTTGTATAATAAGATGTGATATATCATTCTGATAGCTTTTGAATGATTAGAATTTATAAGTAGAAAATGGAGTTTTTTAACACTGTTCTATCTTTCTGTTATGTGCAATATGTATTTGATTTATAAGACTAATTGTATACCATATGGTACCAGTTGTAGCATGTTAAGCTGTTTGATACCACTTAAAAAGAACATTTATCTTTTATTATAAATGTTTATCCAACTTTGCTATATAGATATAATATTTATATTAATATTATCTTACTATTCTGTCTTGTTAAGGGGTAGCATTAAATTCAACAATTCATTTTGCTGATAAATGAGTAGAGAATTGACAACTAAAAATAATAAATAGCCAGGACTTGTTGAGGATTTGTGATAGTGAGATATAAATCTCACAATATAATATAGAAATTTTAAGATAAATAAAGTAAAAAATACACAAGTTGTAACTTTTATATAAATTGACAACAGCAAATTATCTTTACAATAAGCATAAAGTGGTTTAAATTATACTGTTTTATAATGAAGTGTATGATATAATGTTATAAAATCAGTAATTTAGATAGGAACTTAGTGTTCTGTCTTTATAACTTGATAATGGTTGACATTTAAAAAAATAAATATATTTGTCAAAATAAAATCTACAATCATTAAAAATAATATGTAATATCTTGTAGAATTTTGTATATGTTACAACTTCTTATAAGAATTTAGAATATGCTAATAAATTAATTTAGCACTTTCATTAATTTGCACTGAGGCAAACAAATTTTATATTCACACATCATAAGTCCAAGGTGAAACAGTAAAAAGGAAGTGCTCATTAAGTGTAAAATTAATAAACTTTGCTCTATGTAACCCAAAATAAATAAGCATTACAAAATTAAACGTAAACTTTGCTATATCCTAAATGACCTTCAAGTCCTTAACTATCATTTATATGTATTTAGAAAGTATATCACATTGCAAAATATTTTTTTTGCAAGTAACTAAATTAAGCAATTATACTTTTACTTTATTTAAACAATAAGGAAGTTATAATATTTAAATATTTAAAAACTTACCTTCTCCAATTCCTTTTCAATTTCTGCGGCGCGGATGACCAAGGGCCCTCGTACTGCATATTCAAGTTTTAAAATATTCGGGTTAATATTATCTATTGTAACAGCTTTGGAAGCCATCGTTCGCGAATTAATAAATGTTCTTTGAGGTAATAATACTGGTTCGACGGCCACTCTGCGACTGGCGGCGGCGCACCTTATCATCAGCTTCGATGACATTTTCTGTAATCAGTGACACTACTTTAAATACGTCACTTTACACAAAATCACACGAAATAATCACTATAATTCGCAAAACATTATTAAAACAGATGTATTTTAATTTATATAACACAGTTCGCGCACAATGTTTACTGTTAGAGCAGGATAACACTTGCCTACCTCGTTGAATATATCTTGTATTTACAATCAATAACTTCGTTCAAGAATTGGCTTTTAATAACTGGTTATTGATACAATTGCTCGTTGATTTATGGCTATTACTAAATGGCCGGTGACCTCTAGTAAGGTTATCTAAGAATTGTATAAATTACGTAAATAATTAAAGTAAATATGTTATAATTTAATAAATTTTGAATGACACTAGCGGTTATGCTTCACGTATTATGTAATATTATGTTAGTATGCATAAATGATTAATCGTACAAACTAAAACTATACAACAAACTATATGGATTTCTACTGACAAAAATATACACGATTTAGCCTAGCTGTACTTATTTATAGTTTTTTGACTTTCGAGATTTATTTTTTTATTTGGTGGCAACATTTTTATTGTAGTGTCAATATCAAATACAGCGTACAGAATACAGATAACCAAGATGAACCGTGAATAGCCACGAACAATGGAATTACAATATCTTTATAAAATATTTTTTTTTTATAAAATAACTATATATTGTATTTTTATTGTGAATAATTTATATATTAAAAGTAAGAATACTTATATAAGACTAAACTGCGTGACTTATCAAGAGATTCTTTTTAGATTTATCCATGAAATGTCATCATACTAAAAAATATAGTAATATTAAAATCGATCGTGTTTACTTGGAAACGGGAGCACGAGTGTTTTAACAATAACTTACAAAACTTATCATCTTACTTACACTACATATACGACTAATATAGGTATAAGGTGTAAGTAGGATGCGATTTTCCAAATACATTTCTTACATACTACTATTATACTAAAGTAAATTGAAAAAATCTCTCTATAAAATTTTAAAGACCACGAATTTCATACACAATAGAAAGCGTCTATCGAAGTATTTCATAATTTATCAGTATTATCTTATCAAAACATAATATGAAATGGTCAATACACCGACCCCACTGTTGATAACTGTTTTGAAATCACTCCTTTCTCAAACTAGATTGAACTTTATCCATTAATTATTTAATAATATAAAAATAAATACTGCTGAATATGAAAGCGCGGCGTTAAGTTCCGCCACTTAGCACGCAATGCCTCCAAAATTCGGTGGAAAATGCGAAACGGAGTGTCTTAGGTCTACTAGGTTCCCTGCTTTGTGCGGGATACAAGGGGTGAAGCTGAATATACCTATATAATTAAATTTTCCTATCCATGTAGTTATATCTTTAAAAGCCAAATTGAGTAGCGAATATTTTGTTTATTTTGTGATACTATTTTTTATATAACATACTAAACGGATAGAACTTAAGGTTAAAATTATCTGTTTCTCTTGTTCTTTTTTTAATTATTAAAATATTTTTCTTACAAATTAGCCCATTATTACTTACCAATATCTGTAATCCAAAGTATCAAGAAACACACGACACAAATAATATTTGATTAATAACGAACGTAATCAGTGAAGAACTGAAATTAACTTAGTACATAATATTATGTTCGTTTAAAGATAACATGTTATCTTATTTTGATGAACGACTACATAGAGTAGTTCGTGCTCTCATTCCTAAGACGAATTTCATAAACGAAATAATCAAAGGCATAATTAGAATCAAGAATATGTGTACACGTTACCTATTTTGCAACAGTTTGAAGGAAATTCTCGTTTATTTTTTTAGGCGTATTGTATATGTCGAAACCTAATAAGACTTAGACTAATCTTATTTTGGATGGCAGCAAAACCGCCAACCCGTTGGCTCCACATGACTATATTCATAGTGAGCGAGTATTCATTAGCAGGTATGTCGGTAATTAACGCCTATTACAAAACAATATTGTCCAATATTGTATAGACACGAGTCCCTGCCATACCACTAGATGACTGCCGCCCTCAGAATAGCCCGCAAGTAAACTGCAGTTTCGACTACAAAGTAATGCGTGCAGTGCAATCACAATAGTCATGGTACGAGTATGTGAACCATTTGTCGAATAAATTTATCGAAAATGTTATTATAAACAAGAATACTTGATTTATACACCCTATGTCACCGATTAAATCATCTTTTCTTTGATCTTGCTGCTAACCTCTGCCTCTTTATTTTCGTCTGACTATGGACGTATATTTTAGGCCAAAGTGAACAATTAATATGAAATAAAGTTAAAATTCTCTCACCGTCCTTCTGGATTAGTAGTTGGTAGTCACACGACAGTGGCTAACGAGGTCCATGTCTGATGAGTCTGGTATTCACAGCACCTTTCACCATATTACAGCACATTCAACATTAAATAATAATTTGCACTTTACATAATATTCCCCTCAAGTTATAGCTCTTTTTTGTTGCAGCTTTATAAGAAACGCCATTTCTGATGTCATCAAACTCATTGGACTACATATATCCATAGTTATGGATATGCAATTGTACGTCACCAACTACTCACTCACTCGCATGCACTTGCCAACATGACATTAACACTGGAGGCGGTGACTCACTATGTTTAACAGAGGAAGCAGGAAGTCTGAAGCAGTGCCTGGGACTTTTTACCCACGTGTAGGCTTAATCCCCTAAAAATAATGAACACTCCATTCCCCTGCGCACGTGACCAGCTTTATAATGTAGATACCACTTCAGATATGTAGTTTACTATAGATAGGCAATTGTAATAGATGGCGCTAAAATGAGCATAATTTAATTAAAAAGCTATGCGCTGTTGTGCTTAAGCATGAGACTTGAGTGAAGACAACCAGTTTTTTCAAAATATCCAAATTTGAAATTGTAAAAAAATAAATAGAATGGCCCCTAAAATTCAGTTTATTATAATTTAGGATAAATAATAATTGATGTGTTTAACAAACAAAGAAAATATGTTAGTATTATTTTTAAATATGCAATAAGAAATAATATATTTGTTACATGTATGACCGAGTGTACTCGCTCGTTAAAATAAATTAAAGAAAGGAAGTCACAAATAGAAAAAGAAAGTCTCTGGCGTTTGAAAACATATAGAGAAAAAAAAAACTATAATATGTATTTGTTACTTTGAAAGTACTACTTGTCATACACATCTTAAAGACATTTTGTGTTGAGTGATGAGCTGATGACTCATTCACTTATGTCTAAACTCATCTAGAAAGTACTTTTATTTTTCAAATAAATATATCTCCGATTGGAATTAGATTCACAAGCATTAAATATACTATTAAATATATGCTTTGGTTTTATAACCAATTGATGAACTTTTTGTGATTGTAAAAAATGTTTTATTTGATAGATTTTTTTTTAAATTCTTGGTATGTTTGTAGTAGAAACAGATTTTTTTTAACTTCATGATTACTACTAATATGGAGTACAAAATAAATAGTCTCAGATATATTTCATAATTAATTTATTTTTACACAATATTCTCGACTAATGTCAAACAACTAATAATAATAATCCCGATACAAAAATATTTCCTCTCCTTATTTATTATATTGACAGATTTATACTTTTTACAATAATTAATTGTATATTTAACTCCATCTAGTGTGCTTCTGGTCAATATGCAACTATATTATAAAAATTGTTGTGATGATATTTATATGTATACAACTTCTAAATATAAACGTCATTAATTGGCTCATTTAAAAACATTAAATTTAAACAAAATTCATATGCTATGTTTCTCTTTGAGAAAAACAATTCTAAATACTATATACATTTTAAATGAGGCAACTAACGACTCACGACGGGGTCCGAGTTCCGACGGACATCTTGTTTCTATTCAATGTACATCACAAACGGGAACGCACATATTTACAGTGGATAAGGACTTTATAACAAAACTTGACGATACTTTAACATTAAACAACAGATATCTCACACATTTATGGCAAATCGTCAATACCACAATGAAAAATAAATTTTACCATTTAATAGACAAATATAAAACACGAAATATATTTTTAGCTATATTTTACATAGTCTTATAACGAAATAAATAAATTATTCTCTAAATAGTTACGTCGCTATTGTCAAATAAACTTACAACTCTAGGCAGAACGACCGGTGGTCGTCGCCTCCCTACTTTACTGTATCATATAATATGTACTAAATGAATCTATTACACTTGCGACGGCTCAGAACTACTGCAACCCAGACTTGGTCCGACTCGCACAGTTCTAAACGCGTCGAGATTCACAATATAATATATATTTATTTTAAATGTCCTCACAATATACATACACCTAGATGATATCACGTGATGATATGATTTCGACGAAGAAGAATACTGACGCATAAGTACGGCCGGAGTTAGTAGAAATTAAAAAAAAAAAACGAAAAATAAAATAAAATATCAATAAAATAAAATATAAAACAAATAACAGTGATATAGATTAACAATGAAGTAGTATAATATATAAGTAAATACAGATAATCGACAACATTGAGAAGTACAAGTGTTGCCAACTGAAAAAAAACTGCAGAAAAATAACAGTCCGTTATTATAATATAGGTAATAAAAAACTGCGAAACAAAGTATATAAAATATAAGAACATTAAAATTCATATGGAACAAACTGGCTAGAATAACATCATTTGGTTTCACAACGTCGGTTCCATTGTCTTCGCTCCGCCACTTATTTTTGTCGAGTCGAGTCGTCTCACGAGGCGACCGTAGACGGAAATACGCATAGCATTTATCAAATATAATCAATAGTCAAACGTCGTCACCAAACCGTTTCAGGATAGTATCTCGGGGGATCCGACAAATAAGTAGAAAAGGTCTGAACAAGCGAGGAGGGCGTTCGCTAGCAGTCGCGGTCCTCGCGCACGAGCTGCTGCGTGTCGACGCCGGTGTCGGCCGCGGGGTCGAGCGCGCGCGGCCGCTTGTTGCCGCGCGTCTCCGTCGACGACGGCGAGATCACCGCCGACACCACCTTGTCCTTGATCTCCTCCGGCACCTCGTAGATACCGGCTGCACATGGACAAATAACATCATTAATTTACGTGTAAGTGATCACTGACTAATATTGTACAGTGGACAAGTAATAATTGCGAAACTCACGTAAAGGTGGCTCGGGCTCGCCGGCCGCGGCGGCCCTCGTGACGGCCTCGTACATGGGGTTGCTGAAGTCGCGGCCCTTGCGCGCGGGCTCGTCCAGCGCGTACACGTCGGCGCCCGCGACGCCGCCCGCCCCCGCGCCCCCCACCCCGCCCGCCCCCGCGCCGCCCGCGCCGAACTCCACGTTGGAGCCCGCGCGGAACGACACGCTCTGCGACGACGCCAGGCTGCCGAGACCGCCGCCCTTACCGCTGGAGGGCAGAGAGAGATGGTCAGTCGGGGACAGTATAGCAGTGTTATTATTATTACTGGTCAAAAGTGTGTGTTCGAAGTGGTTTAACTGTCGCTGGGCTATTCACAGTAGACCTCTGAAATTTGGCAGGGATATCGAGCACAATGTCTTGTGTGCTGTGAAATTTTTTGGTGAAAATTGTAATTGTAGTTTTAGAATGAATGGTAATTAAATGGTCAAAAAGTACCCATAGACTTAGGCTGTGAAACGTTAAGTGTTATGTTAGTGTTAAGGATTTGCTTTTCAAACGTTTTTATGTAATAAAATTAAATATGTACTTCGCTCGGCTCTTCTCGCCGTGCAGGGCAAAGAGGCGGTCCTAGTAATATTAGAACAAAGTGGTGTTCGACTCACAAGGGCCTCTTCCGTATGACGAACCAGGCGCCGGCGGCGGCGGCCAGCAGCACGAGCACGAGCAGCACGGGCACGAGCACGGCGCCGGCGGCGGGCGCGCGCGCGGCGGCGGCGGCGGCGCAGTGCGGCGGCAGCAGCGGCGCGCGGCACACGCACGCCAGCGCGCCCGCCTCGTCCTCGGCGCACACGCCGCCGTTGCGGCAGGGGCAGGCGCGCGGCAGCGGGCGCGGCGGCTCGGCGGCGGCGTCGCAGGCCAGCTCGGGCGCGGCGCGCTTGGGCGGCGGCAGCAGCTCGGGGCAGGCGCAGCGGCGGCCCGCCGGCACCGCCAGGCACAGGTGCGAGCAGGGCGCGCGCGCGCAGCCGCTGCGGGCGCCCAGCGACGTGTTGTAGCGCGCCGGGTGGTACACTGCACATTTATATACTTACGTTTTAAACTTGTTCTCACGAAAACGAAAGAACTGAGAGGAAGATTTTGTTTAAAAAATGTTGTAGTCGATAAAAAAGTGCTGAGACTGAACACGTGAATGAGTGAATATTGTATAATGTATAAAAAAACAGTCTACCTTTCACGGCGGACGGATTGACTAGATCCTTGGATATGACGAATGGCACTCCTCTTCCGAATTTGTCCTGACGCACCAGCTCCCCGGTGTCCCGTGTCACCCAGTACAACGACGATTCGAACACGTCTAGAGATATGGGATGTTTCAAATTTTCTCCTTTCAAAATTACTTTACGGTTTGTTCCGTCTTGTTTCATCATTTCTATCGTATTCAATTTCGTATCGGCCCAATATATGGCATGGTCCATGGCGTGATCGATGGCTAAGCCGGTAGGATGACGAATATTTTCAGTGATAATTGGTCGTCTCTTCGAGCCGTCCATCCAGGCTGTTTCTATTTTCGGCGCTGACCCTGCATCGGTCCAGTACATTTTGCCAAATTGTGGATCGAGTGCTAGTGATGTAGGGCTTTCGATTCCAGCCGACACCAGTGCTCGTCGATATCGCCCATCGGTTCTAGCTACCATGACACGACCCCTCGGTTTCGACCCAGTTCTGTCAGTTTCGGTCCAGTATAAGTTTTCTCCAATATAATCTACTGCGAGTGCTGTAGGCTTTGAATTTCCTTTCATATTCAAATCTTGAGCGTATCCATTCTTGACTTCACCGTTTAGAGCATTAATCATATATGAACGCTTAATTGTTTTGTCGTAACTATCCGCCCAGAATATCATTTCCTGGTTGGGATCATAGTCGATGGCTTCTATTCTCTTTTCTGACGTAATGACGTCGAATTGCTCATTTTTATCTTGTACGAATGCTCGTATTTCAGGTCCATTAGCAAATATTAACACTACTTCATCTTTGACAGCCTTACATATACCGGACAAGGAGTCGGCCAACCTGAAAGTATTTTTTTGTTTCAATTACTTTTTTTGTTTTTTTTTTTGTATCGCCATATTTGCATAGACAAAGTAGCAGTTAATACATAGTATGTGAATTTGAAATTTTTACAAGGACCTATACAGAGATAAAATATTAAACTAGATGTATACTAACTTGAACCCTTCCCGACAACTGCAGCTGTAACTGCCGTTCAGGTTGGTGCAGAGGTGCGAGCAGTGGTGTGCGCCGGTCGCGCACTCGTCCACGTCCGCACAGCGCTTGCTGTCGGCGCGCGAGATGATCCAGCCCTGGAAGCACGTGCATATGTACCCGCCCACGCCTCCCACGCCACCCGGCAACGTTAGGTTGGTGCAGAAGTGTTCACAGCCACCTAGGGTAGAAACAGAAACATACCAATTATTTGTAATCTGCGTATAATTGATACTTATTACATAAATTTCATTGCAATACGAAGTCTATTTAAAAATACCTTTATCAACTGGCGAACAAGTGTGGGTATGATGACATCCTAACTCGTCAGATCCATCTCCACAGTCATCTGCTAAATCACAAAGTTGTGTTCGCGACACACAGTTGCGGTTAGCGCATTGGAATTGTGTGAGCGGATCACAAGGACGGGCACGCGATGCGCAAAGGGTCATATTATTTTCGTCGGAGCCATCTCCACAATTGTCAATGCCGTCACATACTTGATACCTGAGAATAATAGTATGGTAAAATAAAAAAAACTGTGACGTAACGAAGAATAATTTAAATCTGAGTCATATATATTAAACCAATTTTACCTAGGGACACAGCGATGATTATCGCAATGGAAGCGTCTAAGTGTATCACAGTTAAAGTCGGTGCAAATAGACGGGGCCTCGTCAGATCCATCGCCGCAATCGTCGGTTCCATCACAAAGATCTGATTGTGACACACACAAGTTATTTGCACATTGAAATCTAAAAAAAACAAAATTTGTTAATATTAGCTATACACTTCAAAAACTACACTAAAAATGTTTTTTAAAATTTTATAAATGTATGTGAAGTGTAAATATTGTAAATTACCTGCTCTCTGGACAATATCTGCCACCAGGGAATCGTGGAGGACATCCAATTTCGTCGGATAAGTCTCTACAATCTCTGTCACCATCGCATCTAAAGTAAGCTGCAATACAGTGACCCGATTTACACTGGAATGTTCCATTTTTGCATTTGAATCCACCACACTCCATTTCATCAGTATTGTCTCCACAGTCATCTTCGTGGTCACAACGCCATCTTGAGGAAATACATTTTCCATTACCACATTTGAATTCAGATTCTGAGCATTCTCTATACTTATGTTGGCAAACTGATTCTGCTTCATCACTTCCATCGCCACAATCATCCGTAAAGTCACAAAGCCATTGTTTAGGAATGCAACGTTTGTTTTGACATGTGAAATCTGTCTCGCTGTTACAAGATGGGCAATTTTCCGGCAATTCATCTGATCCATCTCTGCAATCATCTTTGCCGTCACAAAATAGCCACTTCGGTATACATCTATAATTCGACTGACCTGGACATCTTCTCCATCCATTGGTGCAGTTTTTCTGTCTGCACATATAAGCTGGTTCATCTGAATCGTCACCACAATCATTGTCGAAGTCGCACATCCATAATTTAGGTATACAACGTCCATTTTTACAAGCGAATTCAGTGTCTGGATTACATGGTCGATTGTGACACATTGCAGGATCTTCATCGCTGTTATCTTTACAATCGGTATCACCGTCACATTTCCAACTATCCAATATACATCTTCCGCTAGATTTGCATTTAAATTCAAGTAGGGGGCATTCGTGGGCGCATTGTGCTTCATCACTGCCATCACCACAGTCATCTGTTCCATCACATATAGTTGCAGCAGGGGTACAATTTGTGTTTTTACATTGGAACGAGCCCGCTCGACAGTGTCGAACTGGACAAGTATCAGGTTCATCAGAACCATCTTTGCAATCTTTTTCTCCGTCACACTTCCAGAACCATGGTATGCACTTTTCATCATGTCCATTACACCTGTGTTGACCATCAGTACAATTGGCAATGCATGTTTTCATATCTCGAGCTAAGTAAAATTGATTAGGACAAGCGCATTTGTATGTTGTAGCACCTTCTTCACCGTAACCCTCGATATTAAGATAGCTAGATTCATGCGGCGGTGCAATGAGACATAAGTGTGAACATCCTCCATTATTTTCACCACAAGGATTATTATAAGGTAGCTGTCGCAGTGGATGCACAACATGAATGTCATATGGGCGATGTGTTGTATTTCGGAGGACAGTCAAATTTTCACCTGAGTGTTTATTCGCTTTACTTATGGCTTTAAGGTTCCAATCTGTCCAATATATTTCGTCATCAAACAAGCTAAGTGCAAAAACGTGTGGAACTTTACTACCAGATAAGACAACGTGTCTATGCCTGCCTTCTAAGTCAGCTGATCCTACGTAATCTAAGTGAGCGTCAGCCCAATAAATTCTATCTGTGAAATAATCGATTGTTAATGCATTGGGCCACGCAATATCGTCTTCCCAATTCAGAATTGCTGTAAAGTTAGAACCATCCATGCCTATTTTTCCTATGTAAGCTTGAAGATGCCAGGAAGTATAGTATAGGTATCCCGTACCTGGGTGAACTACAATAGCCCTTGGGTCTGCAATTCCTGTTTTAAGGGTCTTTCTTCTAGTTCCATCTAATTCAGCTACGTCTAAATTCTTTGAATGTCTGTCTAGCCAGTATATTTTTCGTCCAATCCAGTCAATCGCAATACCCTCCAAGCCATGAGAATCGTGTCGAATTACTACATCTTTTGTTGGGTTTGGATTAGAATAATCTGATCTATAGATCGTTTTTGCTGACACATCCGCAAAGTACATATAGTTCTCCTTAATATCAAAATCGATAGCAACTACGTTCATGAGATCTTGATGCACTAAATTATACAATGAAGCATCCGTAGACATATTTCTTACATAATATTTGTTTGTAAATATAATCCAAGCAGTCGTATTGTCTTTTCTTTTACATGTGTGCTCGTCAGCTTCTCGTTCATAGTATTGTTCATTACACTTACAATAGTAAGATCCTGGTGTATTCGAACAGTACTGTGAGCAAACGCCTGGAGTTTCAACACATTCATCTATATCTGCACAAGCTTTACCATCGCTCAAAAGTTTATATCCTTGATTACAATCACAATAATATCCTGTTAACGTGTCGATGCATTTATGACCACATTGATTTATTTCTAATTTGGCACATTCATCAACGTTGCAATGAGCAGGTTCATCAGAATCATCAGTACAATCAGAAACTTTATTACAAACAAGTCTATTATCAATACATTGGTCATTATTACATTTAAATTGTCCCGTGGGACAGGTCTTATTATCTTTGGTGCAACCTACTTCATCTGAATGATCACCACAATCATCCTCTCCATCACATCTGAAATGATTTCTGATACATTTAAAGTTCTGGCATCTGAATTCTTGATCAGTACAGGTTTTATATTGTGTATTGCATTGTTTCCCTTCATCCGATCCGTCTCCACAGTCATTATCGTGATCACAAACCCATCCTTCATTTATACAACGCCCATTGTTACATTGGAATTGGTCTTCCGAGCATGGAGTTGGAGTGGAGCAGTGATGGATAGTGGAGTTTTCGTCTGCACCATCTATACAATCAGGGTCTCCATCACATAACCATTTTTTAGGAATACATTGAGCTCTTCCCCAGAATTTGTTCTCTTCACAGGTATATTCAGTTTCAGCATCGCATTTCCTTTCATTGCATTGGTGTCGGTCATCTTCATCACTGTTATCCAAGCAATCGTTATCGCCGTCGCAAATGTAAATTCTAGGAATGCAGTTTCCATTGTCACATGTGAATAAATCGCCAAAGCAAGTTCTTCCTTCAGAGCGACAATATTCTGGAGGTTCATCAGCACCATCACCGCAGTCATCGTCACCATCACAATACCATGTCGCTGGAATACATCTGTGATTGGGGCATCGAAAACTATTTTGTGGGCAGGTTCTTTGTGCGCAATGTAAGGGATCTTCGTCAGAATTATCACCACAATCGTTATCGCCATCGCAAAGCCAATATGGTTCAACACAAATATTAGTTTTTTCACACTTGAGATGGTTTGCAGGGCATGTTGTATTTCTAGGACACATTTCGTGAGTTTCATCAGATGTGATATTGTCCTTGCAATCATTAATTCCGTTACAAACTTGTGTTTTTGGTATGCATCGTGAATTTAAGCATGTAAATTCACCTTCGGCGCATGGTGGATATACACATCCTTCTTCATCAGATCCGTCCTTACAATCATTTTCGTGGTCACACTTCCAAGATTTAAATATGCAACGACCATTATTACAACGGAACTCATTAGGCGAGCAGGAGTGATAAGCACAGTAATTTTTATCTTCATCTGAATTATCACCACAGTCATCATCTCCGTCACAAGACCACATTCTGCTAATACATTTTCCATTAGCGCAGAAAAATTTGCTTGCGTCGCATGTAATATTCTTAGCAACGCACATTCTACCTTCATTGACTAGCTTAGTATTATCATCACATCTACATTCAACTGAATTATTAGGCGCCGGATGACAACTCTGTGCACACCCTCCATTATTGATCTTACACAAATTCTTTTGACATTTTTGTCTGTTTGTACTGTAAATATGGATGTCTCGAGGTGAATCTTCTAAACGTTTAACCATTTCAATCATATTTGCACCAGTGTGTTTCTCAGCTCTGTAAACGCCACGTAACTGCAGATCTGTCCAGTAAATGTAATTTCCAAAAACAGTAATAGCAAAAGGATAAATTGTAGCCGAAATTAAAACTTCTCGATCTGTACCGTCTAACTTAGAGCGTTCAATTTTTTCTCTAACAGCATCCGTCCAATATAACATATTTTCATCAAAATCAATTGTAAGGCCACTTGGCTGCGACAGATCTTTATCAATAATGGCCTTTTTAAGAGAGCCAGCCATAGTAGTTCTGTATATTTTACCAGATGTGCCAAATCTACCCCAGTCAGTATAGTAAAGTGTACCGTTACAGGGATCTACAACTATAGCTCTCGGACGTTCTACTCTCGCAATCATAACCAGCTCCGTGCCGTCTAGATTCATTGCATAAATTGAATTATTAGAACTATCGGTCCAGTAAACTTTCTTTTGAGTCCAGTCATATGAAATTCCCTCAGGATTAATATTTTTGTTAATAATATTTTGAATTCCCGCCGCATCTGGATTATTCGCAGACATCCAAGCGATCCGTGCCCAAGGTCTTATTTGTGTAAAGAATAACTTATTATCTGCGTAATCGAATTCAACACCGACAACGTTTGTGAGGTTACCAACAGGTTTGAATGGAACACCGGTAGATTTTGGATCTAAATTAACTGCACGAATTTCAGTTCTGGTTGTAAATACTAAATATTCATCAACTACATCGCATTTTTTAGGATTGCTTGCTGATATTTGTCCCGTCGCACACTCACAGCGATGTGTATAACCTTTATTTGCTTCTGGAGGATAACTGAAACATAATTGATCACATCCACCATTTCCAAGTTTTCTACATGGATTATTTTCATCTGTTGGTTGATTGTTAATGTCAAATATCACAATATCCCTTAATTTCGGCAAATTCGTCCGTACTTTCTCGGGCATAGACATGTTTCCAGGCAATTTAGATGCTTTATATATTGTTTGTAAATTCCTGTCTACCCAGTAAACACTACTAGTGTGTATGGCAATTCCCATTGGGTTTGGTAAATTGGATCTAATTAATTGTCTATTACCTCCATTGTAAGATATTTTTTGTATTTGATCTAATTTAGAGTCGACCCAGTATACGTCATGTGTCAGCATGTCGATAGTTAAATCTTTAGGATTGGATATTCCAGAACTAACAACAGTTTGCCAGTTGCTACCATCAAGGTAAGCTTTTCCAATGCGAGGATATTGGCCATAATCAATCCAATAAAGCAATCTTTTTATAGGATTAACCGCAAGTTCTCTTGGTGCATCCATTGTAGTTTTTACCAAAACTTTTCTGTTTGATCCATCAAGCCAAGACATCTCGACGTAGTTTTCATGTGGAAATACATTAGTGAAGTATAGATTACCAGCAACCCAATCAACCGCCAATCCCCTTATACCATTGCTACCAATACCGTCTTTTACAATATGTTGCAGTTCTGAGCCATTTGGTCGGATACGGAAAATGCCATTATATTGTCCTCTGTTGAATTCAACCCAGTATATATAGTTTTCGGCGAAATGGACATCTACGTGTAGTATGTGATGTCCTTGTCCTGTCACCGGAACCATGGCTTCAGCACTAGAATCAAGGCTATAACCTCTTATTAAATCTAATTGTGATACGACGGCAAACGTCTTATATGGAACACAATTAACCTCGTTTTCTTTTCTATATCCAACTGAGCATGCACAGACCCTTGAACCTCCTTCGCTAGGAATGCAAATTTGTTCACAGCCACCATTATTTTGAGAACATGGGTGATGCATCATTTTTCTTTTCTGGTATATTGTTAAAGACTTTAGGTCGCTCTCATTATCTAATATCACTTTAATGTTGTCTCCATTTGGTAAATCAGCTTTGAATATTTTTTCGTGTCTTGTGTCGAGCACATAAAGTCGAGAATCCAGCACTGCGATGACCTTCGGGTACGAGATAGCATTAGCTTCCGTTAAAATTGTTTTTCTATCATTTCCTTCTGTGTTAACACTGTTGATACTAGCGGGGTACTGTGTGCTAAAGTAAACAATCTTCTTTTCAATGTCAATTGTTACGGCTTCAGGTCGTTCAATTGTATCTACAAGGATCACAGGGTTACTTCCATCCATATTTACTTTTCCAATTTTCGCCGGCACGCCATAACCGCCATCATCAGACCAGTAAATTTTTCTGGAATGTATAAAAATAATATTAATGTATTATTAATGTATAATATTAATGAATTTGTTATTAAAATATACATATTTTGAATAAAAATATAAAAAATATTTTTCATACTATAAATTATTTTTCATATCTAATTTAAGCACGTACCCTTCAGTGGGATCCAAGCATAATCCCTTTGGTTTAGCAATTGAAGTTCGGCTTCCATCATTTGCAAATACGATAGTCCTATATTTAACTTTGCCGTCGACTCTCACTAGTTCAATGTTACTGGCGGCTTTGTTTGCCATAAATAAGTTACGTCCAAGCCAGTCAAATGCAATGCTGGAGGGAGATCCAACGATGCCAGTGTCTTGTCCTAAAAACTCTATCTTATTGCCCCCACCATAAGGCATACTGTAAATTGTGCAGTTTTCATCTTCTTCACTGTCGCCAGAAATAGATTGTAGCCAATACAGCATATGACCTTGACGATCATAGTCTAGTTGCACTCCACCTGATTCAATTTGAAAGTAATTAATTTAAATTGAAGGATCATATGAATATTATGTATTTACATTAACAATTTATCTAAGATGTTTTTAATATGTATATAAAATAGATAACCTACCTTGAATACCGACAACTGGTGGTAGCTGGTTTGCTCTACCAGAACCATCTGGTGACAAGTCAATGATTTGTGATCCTTTAAGCACCATGAGATATGCATTTTCCTCTGAAAATATACCATTTTTAAATAATTAGCAAGTAGTTAACGTGGTTGTTGTAATTATGTACTTAAAGGAAATCTTTACAAATATATGTATGTCTAATATTTTACGCTGTATATGTATGTCTAATATTTTACGCTGAATTTTTAAATACAAACAAGGTTAAAACTTTACCTTCCACACATTTTCCATCTGGCAACAGCTTGTATCCTGGCTTACACATGCAAGTATATCCTACTGTACTATTTGGACTTAGTAAGCAAAGATGTTGGCAGGATTCCTGCTTGCATGGTGAAGGGTACTGCGGCTGCAGAGACGGGTGATGAACGTGAATAGATAGCGGCTGAGATATTAAGTGGGAAACGACAGTTTGGTTTGTGCCTCTAAATTTGTGCGCTGAGAGCACTCTGTTCAACTGACGATCGGTCCAGTATAACGTATCTTCGAAAAGAGTCAAAGAATGAGGATGTAGAAGATAGTGACTTCCAGCCAATACTTGTTGTCGTCCTGTACCATCATAGTAACAAAAATCAATAAAATCTAATTTGGAATCTGCAAAGTATACTCTTTGTGTGGCCGTATCAAGCGTCAATCCGTTGGGCCAGTATATCTTGGTAGTAATGATCGACATACGCAGGGTTCCGTCCATACCAACTCTTTCGATGCGAGGATTCTCTCCCCAATCAGTCCAAAACAGCCACCTAGCATTGGGCGCGGGGTCTAAACACATTCCTCTAGGCTGTGTGATGTTTCCGCTTAGAAGAGCTGTTCTAGCGGTGCCGTCTTCCTTAGCTACTTCAATAGTGTTCAATTTACTGTCAAGCCAGTATATGTTTCCGCCGATCCAATCGTAAGCCAATCCCTCGACTAAGTCTAGTCCAGTTGAAATTATAACTTGAGGTTCAGTGCCACGGTCTAATCGAGATATTTTCTTAAGCTTCATATCAGACCAGAAAATAGTTCCAGTGTGCATGTTGGACGCCGTCGCCACGACGTTCTCGACGTTTATCGGCACTCTTTCGAGTCCCTGTTCGTTCAGGTCGGCCACCAGGATAGAATGTCTGTTAGAGATTATAAGGAATGCGCTGGAGTGGTTGTTGGCTTTGCAGGTATGGTTGTCCGACCTCAACTGGTAACCCTCAACACAACTACAGAAGTAAGATTTTTTGGTATTTGTACATTGTTGTGAACAAAGTCCAGGGGGGTCGCACTCGTCGATGTCCTTGCACGTGAACCCGTCCGTGTCGAGCTCCTCCCCGAGCGGGCACAGGCACAGCGGGCCGTCCGGCGTCTGCTTGCACTCGTTGGAGCAGAGACTCGACGTGTGCTCGCACGTTGCGAAGTCACAGCCGGGACCTGTTATATAAGAGATTATATTTATATAGATTGGTTAGTCAATATATGCTTATGTAGTCTATGGACTATATAAACATATATTATATATATTTATGTTTATGTATGTTCATATAATTTTTATTAGTATGTACAAAATTATATAATAAATATAAATTTATATATATCTTGTATCTGTTTATTTTTTGTTTTTCTTTTTGTTTCTTTTCTTTTTAAACAATCTTATCCTGTAACCTATAATTCATCCACTTCCACGATTCTGTCAAGAGATCTTTTCTAGAGATAAGTTAACAAATCATTGTTAACAAATAAATTTACGTGTTTGCATTGCGTATTTTTTAAATATAATAAAGAAGATTGTATATAAAGTAATGAATGGGGCCATTTGTGGTGCAGAGGTGCAAAATGTCTGTCAAACTGTAAAGCGCTCGGTTGTGGGTACGATTCCCACTTGAGGATATTGGAATATTTCCACATATTGAATATTTCCATTTTTTTCCGCTCTGGTGTCGTCGACACCGCAGCAGCGTTAAGTTACGTCACTTAACACGCAATACCTTCAAATTTGGCGGTGCAAATCTTAAACATCAGAGTCTCCCTGCCTAATCTGCTGCCTGATACACAGTGAAGCTAAAAGAAAATAACGAAGCTAGACTTAGCGGCATACCTTCGTCAGCGCCATTAGGGCAGTCGTAGTGTCCGTCGCAGACCTGCGTGAGGTTGACGCAGCGGCCCGCGACGGCGGGGCACGGCCACGCGGCGGGCGGGCAGCGCGCGCGCGGCGGCGTGCAGGCGTGGCGCGCGCCCTCGTCGGACGCGTCGCCGCAGTCGTCGCGGCCGTCGCACACGGCGGCGCGGAACACGCAGCGCGCGTTGTCGCAGCGGAAGTGGCCCGCGCCGCACGTGGCCGCGCCGCACGACGCCGGCTCGTCCGACAGGTCCTCGCAGTCCGGCGTGCCTGCACATGCGAACGTTTCATTATATTTACTTACAATAAACAAAGATTCTCCTATTTATTTAATGTTATATTTCGCAGACAAATTATTGATACAAAAAAATCTCGACTAATAATAAGAAGTGAAAAAATGATTACGTATTCTTGTGTTCACGATTTTCTATCAATTTACTTTTTGTCAATTATGAAGTCGGTGTCTGTCATGCGACGTTTACGTATTTGAAAGACATATTTTATAGTTAAAAGTAAATTAATAGGATTTATTCACTTTTTAGTATATTTAATTGAAATCGTTTATTTAATTTATTTATTTCTTAATATTAAGCGAAGTTCAATAATTTATTATTTTCTTTCCCAATGTGAATAGGACCTACAAAACGGAAGAAGACTTACCTATTATGACACTCTGCTCTGGACTTACCGCCCGAAATTGAAACATTGGGTGTTAGGTATTGAAACTCAACGCCGCGCTGTTTCTTGTATGTGCCAGAGCGGAGAGATGAACAATAATGGTACATAATGATTCCACAAAGTGAGAATTAAGCTTGTAATAATTTTCATCAAAAATTCTTACATTATTTGGTCAGATCATAACTAAATTGAAATGAAATCACATGAAAGTATTAACTATGATATAAAAAAAGAATTGATTGACTCAGTAGAAAGTTATGTGGTAACACACATAAAATATACAGTTGAATTGACAACCTTGTTCGCTTCGAAAATATACAACGTCAGAAACAGCTCCGATCTGAAAGGTTCTCATGTCCCTAAAACAATTTCACATACATTACAAGGAATATAAATAAAACTCACCATCACAATACCAAGTGCGCGGAATGCACAGTCCAGAGGACACGCACTGGAACTGTCTCTCGGCGGCGCACTGGTGCGGCGCCAGCGACGGGCAGCCCGCCTCGTCCGAGCCGTCGTTGCAGTCCGGGATGCCGTCGCACTTGTACGCCTCCTGGAATTGTATGTGACAGTATGAAGTCAAAGTCAAACTTCAAAAGTGGAACTTACATACTTTTAGAAATATATTAGGATATACTCGTAGTATGTTACACATAATAAGAAAAAGAGATAGAAAAGGTTTTAAGTCAATCATGGTGCACAGCCACAAAGTGTGACTGTAAACACAACTAGTTGTGGGTTGAGGTGACGATTTCCACTCAAGAAATTAAAATATTTAATATATTTTTTTTTGGTGTCGAAACACGGCGTTTTGTTCCGTCATTTAACATGTAATGCCTCCTGAATTCAGCGGAAAGTGGGGAATGGAGTATTCTAACATCAGATTCCCTCGGACTACCCTACTGTGAGCGGAATATAGGTTAAGGCACAAAAAAAACAAAAAAGAGACTCATTTCTACACCAATAACTTACCTGCACACATTGTTTTAAGTCAGCACATTTAAACTGTGAGGCGAGACAGGAGACCGGCGGACAGTCCGCCTCGTCCTGTTTGTCGAAGCAGTCGTCATCTCCATCGCACACCCACGACGCTGGGATACAGTGCCCGGTGCGCGGACAAGTGAACTGCAATAGACAAGCAATGGTAACTCTCTAACTAATATAGAAATATTATCATTCATATAGAAATATTATCATTTAATATAGAAAAAATATCATTTTATGCATGTATAAAAAATATCATACTTGGAAGTAAGCACAGGTCTTATTAGCACAGTGTGGTCCCTCATCAGAGCCGTCTCCGCAGTCGTTCTCAGAGTCGCACTTCCAGGTGTTGGGGACGCAGCGCCCGTTGGCGCACTGGAACTGCGACGAGCTGCACGTCACGTTGACGCAGCCGTTCTCGTCCGAGTAGTCGCCGCAGTCGTTTTCAGAGTCGCATTTGAACGTGGCGGGAATGCAACGGCCGGACTTGCACATGAATTCTGACGCGTTGCATGTTGTTTCTAGAATGTTTATGGGAATTTTAATAGCAACATACCGAATGTCAATTGTTTACTTCGTATGTTCAGAGTTAGCTGATATTTACAAAAAATATTTTTAGCACAAAATAAATAAAATATTGAAATATGATTTTTGGTATTAAATAATATTTAGGTTTTACTTAAATATTTAAAATGTAATGTTTTAACTTACCAGTACAATTTTGTTCTTCATCGCTGTTGTCCAGACAATCGTCATCACCGTCACACACCCAGCTCTTTGGAATACATCTTTGGTTGTTGCATGTAAAGTCCCATGTGTTAGGGCAAGCTTGCACCGGAGGCTCGGAGCTCGGATCCGCGATACAACTAGTGCCATCTGCCGCGAGCTTCTCACCGTACGGACATCCACATCTTACTGTCAGTAATTCTGTATTATTTCTTGGAACGGCGAAACAGAATTTTTGACAATTGCCATTATTTCTAGCACAAGGTTGCATAGGATCAATTTTTTGTATAGCTTCGCTATATACTTTTACACCGTAAAGTCTGTTCGTTTGTGGTTCTCTCACCATGATGTCTTCCTGTTCACCTGTCAACTTGTGCAAGCGAACAATAGCATCTAGTCTCCAGTCCGTAATGTACATGAAATCTTTGTAAATAACTATTGAGAAAGGATGTCTAATCAGTCTGGAATTTACCGTCTTCACATCTGTACCGTCTAAATTGGCATGTTGTACGTGGTCTAATAAAGCATCGCACCAATAAACTCTGTTAGCATCGAAGTCTATAGACAGACCGTTAGGCCAACCGAGAGTGACGTTTTCAAAGACCAATAGACCTGTACCATCTGTGTTCGCCCTACTTATGTTAGCTGGCCGATCCCACTCCGAAAAGAAAATATATCCTTTGTTTGGATGAACTACAATTGCTCTAGGACGCTTTAAATCCTTTAGTAAAGTTCGTTTATATGCAACGTTTCTAGTTGATAGCACGTTCAGCGTTCCTTTCCTTGAATCGATATAATATAAATTCTTTGAGGCCCAGTCCACAGCTAAGCCTTCTACACCTTCGTTTTGAGACGCTAAAAGAATTTCCCTTGTAGTTCCATTTCTGTGTATCCTATAAATTACATCTTGTAGTACGTCAGAGTAATAAATATGTTCGTCTCTAGCATCAAAATCTAAGCCTACAAATCTCGCTCTCTTAGATACGACAGGTAAAATAGCGTCACTAAAGCCTTCAATGACTGGGTCTAGGACTTTACCTTTAATAAATCTTTGCTGTGAGTACATAAGAAACTCTTGGACAATATCACAGTTTCTTAAATCAGTCTCTAATCTATATCCAACGTTACACGCGCATCTGTACCCAAGTCCGCCATTTTGAAGAGCTGTGACTATACACATTTGTGAGCAACCGCCGTTGTTATTGCCGCACGGATTGTTCACCGAGGTCTGTTTCAAGGAGTGAATTACAGTTATTGCTTTAGGTTTTCTTATTTCTTTTGTCTTGTATATCGCTTGAATACTCGTCGAGCCCTCGTATTTGTTTACTGAACTTATATCTTGTTTAGCGCTCCCGGTCCAATACACTCTATCCTCGAAAAGGGCTAATCTAGAAGGACTCGGGACTTGTTGTCCTCTTAATACTAAAAATCTATAATTTCCATCGTAGTCAACAGTTTCTATATAGTCTAATAACGAGTCACACCAAAATATACGTCGAGCGATTGTGTCCACTGCAATACCAGACGCTTTGTACGTCGCTTCTGATACTATAGACTTCACATGTGTTCCGTCCATATTTGCTCGAATTAGCTGAAAGTTAAAATATAAATAGATTATATACTTGTTAATAAACTGTTCTACTTTTTGGGTTTTCAAATTATATATCAAATAGCATCTGTAGGGAACTATTACTTATAATTATTGTTTATTTAGTATTTTTAATTTGTATGTTTATTTATTACAACAAAATTTCATACGTTATTTATTTATCGTTTATATTTTCTTATATATTTATTACATCAATACGTTATAAATAATATAATCATCGTCAACATCATATTCACGTTTTATAAGTATTAGCATTTAGTATATAAATAATATTCGGAAGTCGCTAGTTTACATTCTTTTACCGGCGTATCGACTAATATGTTATTTCTTCGTTTCTTACTTCGTTTTCAATATGCTTGCATTTATTCCTTTGTTTTTTTGTTCTCTTTATATTATTAGTTTGTGATCTCTTCTATTATTTTAGTTTATTATATTTCCGTGGTGTGTATAACCACTTTATTAACTTTTGTGTAGTTTTGTAAATGTGTTTTTGTATTTTAAAAGATGTATTGAAATTTATATTATATCACACGTAAGTAGAATTTTTCATTATACAACACCCCTATTAATATGTATAAAACATATGTACCTATTACAATTTGTGAGGCAGCATATAAATAACGAGAAAAAAGTAAATCATTGATTCTAGTATTTTTATTTACATAGAACCCACTAACCTGGCTACTATCAGCAACGAACATGAACCCGAGCGTGGGGTCGAGCGCGATGTCGGCGGGGTTGGTGAGGTTGGAGCCGAGCACGACGGCGTGCCAGCGCCCGTCCAGCTCGAACACGTCCACCTTCTGTCCGACCGCGTCCGCCACGTACAGCTTGTCGCCCACCCAGTCCACCGCCAGCGCGACCGGCGCCCACGACGCCGACGACACGCTGATGTCGGCGCCCACGCCCTCGGACACGCCCGCCGGCGCGTTCAGAGGCTGCGAGTGGATCTGGAATGTTGGGTTGTATTTGTTAGTGACTTGTTCATATTTAATTGGTAAATTGATGATATTTAAGTACATAATTCATTGTGAAAGAAGAGTAGAGAATAGAGGTCAGTCGTGGCACATAGTGAGACTGTAAACGCGACCGGTTGTGGGTTCGATTCTTTTTCGAGTAATAGAATATTTAATATTTCCATTATCTTTATTACTCTGGTGTCGAGACTAAGCGCTTCGTTAAGTTTTGTTTCATAACACGCAAACCTTGCAAAACTCGTTGAGAAATGAGGAACGGAGGGTCTTAATATTAGTCATAACTGT